>JANTPZ010092586.1:0-18547 GCA_025593235.1 Vachellia pachyceras
CTGGAGCTGCTGGTTTGTTTTGTCGCTAGAGCAGAGAGAGATAGTCGTCCTAGCCAACGGGTTGGGCGATTAACGTCAACCCGGCCGAGTTGACTCGGTCAACGCCGAGTCAACTCGTTGACCGGGTTGACTATGGTTCGGACCGGCCAATCCGCCGGTTCAGAGGTTCACCGGTCGGACCGGCCGGTCCGAACCGGGTTTTCTTTCTATGATTTGTTGACATTGCACTAATCCATAATTTGTTAATTTTATAACTCGTCATTCATTTAAATTCAATGATATATTTGATTATTTTACATAAATATAAGTAAAATATAATGTATTAAAAGAATGCAAAATACTCCTTATATTTAGTTCTCAACACATTGCATCCAATTGGAGGGTTTCCGTACTCAGTATGAAAAACATGAATATTTTATTAAAAATGATTTATGTTGCTAAAATAGGATTTTAATGCATTATATTTTAAAAAAATTTCATTGATATTATAAATTCTCTACTATTTTCATCGAAATTTTTTTAGTTATATAAACCTATTGTTTTGGTAATTTTTAAATTTAAATCATACAAGTTGATTACAATAATATTTTAAAAACATATAGAAGAAAAATTCTAATCAATCGGAAATTTAATATAAAGAAAGAGGTTAATAATTTAATAAGAAGAATTTAGAGACAAATTATTGGGAATTACTATGGGATTCAAGGGGATCTATTTAATCATTCAAAAATCCAATAATGTGCATGTTTGATAAATAATTTTTACCAATAGTGCACTCAAATTAAGATAAAAGTATATCGAAATTTATAAACAATATTTTAAAATCTATAAAAAATTTTAAAATTTGTGAAATCATTTCAGAATTCTAATTCATCTACCCGCAACGTATTCTGAAACACAATAGTTTATTTGTTATTGAATTTTTTTAATAATTAATATTGACCCGAAATGGTACTATGATGGTACGTGTAAAGATTTAATACATTTTTTTTGCCAGTAAAGTCAGTGGATTTTGACCCAAAAAAAAGTATAATATTATATTATACTTTTTTATCAACTGTTCAAGTGTAACAGAACCGTCAAGGCATGAAGTGAGGTCGACGTGGCGTATCCATGTCCTCACAGTCCCGAAAAGGCAAAGAGATTCATGAAACTGTGGCTGCGGCACGTCTGTTTCCGGCAGCCTCCTCTCTCTCGCTCTCGCTCTCGCTCTCGCTCGCAGAGTGCCTCTCAACACAAACACAGAATCAAACATCTTTTTTGCACCACTCTCTCTCGCTCTTCACCTTTTTCTTCGTCTTTTTCCTCTTGGGGGTTTAATAAAAGATTGAACGACCCAATAGTGTCGCTCAGAGTGAGGTATGTCTCTCTGATAACCCTTTGTCAGAATTTTCAATTTCGCTCTACCCCTTTGGTCAGTCTCTCCTGCATTTTCCTCCACCAGCTATGTGACACTTGTTATTTACTTTTCCTCCTTTGCTTTACTTTGATTCCCACTTGAACATGAGTCTTCACTTATACCATCTACTATAGACTGCTATCTCGTTTTATTTCTATGGTTTGGTCTGCTCCTTAATTGGCCAGCCATCAACTTTTCTTACCGCTCTCTTTATTGTTCAACGGCGAGAAACTCTTACCTAATAAACTATCCTTGCCTGCTTTTGCTTCTTGCATTTATATGATGAAATTGCGGTTTAGACTTTGCAGTGCTTTTGATCAATTCACTTTCTTCTTTCTACATATACATAGTGTGCATCAAGTAGAGTTTTTTATGATTAGGGGGATACGCTCACAATACACTTAATTTGGTAGTTGTTTACTCAAGTGTTTAATGCTTTATGCTTCTGGGAGTGGGGAGATTTTGCCCTACTTGATGTTGAACATTTTGGTTTTGTTTGCCAGAGAAAACTTTGAAGCATAAATCAGTATTTAGTAATCTTAATTTAAGTTGTTTTTTTAGATCCCAGGTATAATTCTTTTTACCCAAGCTTGAGAAAGAGGAAGAGAGGGCAAAGAAGATCACCTGGTGGAAGCAAAACGGCGCTGAGATCCGCCTCCTACTTGGGATCTCCAATTGCTTCAAGTGGGAGATGTAGGTGAGATGCAAGCTCATACCTATTATGTTGTGTGTACAAAAGTATTAGTTATGAAACTGGGTAGCATGGATATAACACTTGCATAGATACCTAAGACCACAATTCCGAGAAATTCTAAGTGTTTTTATGTAATTTGAAGTGTTGGATCATGTTTAATATGTGTCAAATACTAACACAACCTTTATCGACTTGTCTCTACATCATAGCTTTGAAACAGTATGAAAACTGCATAAACTCAACTTCAAGTCTTAAGGTCAATAGTTTGTGAAAATTATTAATATTACGATGACAAATATTATTAATAATTTAAATAGGCCCGTGTGCTTTGCGTAATGCCTAAAAAATGAGGTGCACTATTTACAACTTATAAACATACTGGTCTGTTGTAGATTTTGTATTTGGTATCGATTCTTGAAAAACTTGAAAAGAAAATAAGTGAGAGAGAAAGAATTTCCATGTAAAAATAAATTTCATGAAGTGAAGAGCCAAATTCATGAATGGATTATTAGTTTTTATCTGTGAGGAGAAAAGCTTGGGGAAATACTAATTAGATTGATAACTGCTGGAATGGCTTTTTTATGTTATTTGAAGGATTGAACCTTGGTGATGTTAATGTATTTGCTTTTGAAGAATCTGGGTCAAAGGATAAAATTTTATCAGAGAGAATTATGTTCATGTGTGGGATAAGAAATCGATATATCTATGTAAAAGCAAATAGTTTATCACTGTTCATTTACTATTCATATACACAAGTTCTCTTTAACAAGTTGTTATTTCATAGGAATGAGTGCTTTGAATATTATTGTGCTCATGCACAAGGAGACTTCTCTAGTTGAACAAGAGAGAGAAAACTGTTGATGGAAATCACATAAAGATGCTATTAGAGCATGTAAGTGCATTTAGAGTTAGCCATAATTGTTACCTAATCCCAGTCAAGTGTCCGTAAATAAAAAGTGAATCTTTTGTGTTGCTTAATCATCTTTTAAATGATTCTGTTGGATTGTGTTCATATGGTTTTAAATGGGCATACAAGGTAGCTTGTAGAAAGTATGGTAGTGTTCGTGATTATTCTTGGTACTATTTGTTTACATAACGCCAATAGTCAAGTGTAGAAGAACAATTCATGGCATGAAACTTTTTGCATCTCTACTGAAACTCATGTTATCTTTCAAAATCGTAATTCAGTGCAAGTTTCATATTATGATGCTTGTTGCCTCCTCATTAGCAGTGGTAAATACCCTTTTCTTAGAATTTTCATTTCAATTACAACACAAGACAAACCTTAAGTGTAATTATTCTTCTGGATCTTCTGGTGAAGTGCTTGTAGTTATACAAGGATGAGTTCAGAAAATGAGAAGGTAGAACCAAAGGCATATTTGGAACTTGGCACAAATGATCCTAGCCATTGCATTTGGAAGACTTTGAATAATGATTCAGGTGCAGGTGCAGGTGCAAATGCATCTTCCAGACTAGACATGAAATTTGTTGCTTCTAACGCTCTATCTGAACTAGTTTGGTCTCCAGATAAAGGATTGAGCGTGAAATGTGCTGATTCAAGCTTTGCTGACAAGAATACCTCCCTATTTTGGGATGTCGGGCCTAGGAGCATGGTACTTGCTCCTCCACAAAGTGCCATTGGTGAGAGCTCTGGCGCCAACAAACCTTTTGCTGCCACATGCGCAAAGACTGGTATCAATGACATAGATATGAAAGCTACAAGTGAGCATCCCACGAGTGATTCAGGTGTCAAGCCTGAGTATAAAGCATATGAAGAATACGAAACAGGTAATGGTAACATCAGTAATGTATAAGCCCTCCTTGCCTCCTTACTCTATAGATGCAGGGAGAGTTTGGTTTGAAGTATCCTTGGCACGAATGACCCAAACTGAATGAGAAAAGGGAAAAAAAAGTGATCCAAATTGACATAATACTAAGTATAAATTTCTTACCAATTTTTCTATTACTTTCTGTTTCCCGGAAAACATTTTTCCCCTTTCCTAAGAACTCTTGTTTGGCAGGATTCATTGGTAATATGGAGGGAACAAACACTGCAGATGGAGTTTTAAAACTACATGATGATCAGAAGGAGAACATAACGATTGGTTGGGGAAATAAGATTTGCAATGAAGACAACAATGGAACTGCTCAAATATCTCAGATAAAGGGAAAGATATCTTCCACAATATCAGGTGTCATGCTTGTCTGAAGATTTTATTATTCTGTTTGGATTACAGTATTGAAGCTTATCAAATATTCTGTGCTTGATGTATATTGTAGCCATGAATATTGGTTTATAGTAAACAATATCTCAATGTATACATAGCTTCCCATTTCCTTGTTTAAAAGTTGGAGTTCTATTGAAATTCTTGCTTTTCTGAAAGAATTCAGAAAAGCAGAGGTTCCTCCTTTTATGCAGATCTGAAATGTCATCCGTATCTTTATTTCTTGCAGGCGAGGTTGACAAAACGTCATTTGATGTACTATTACCTCAAGCAGATGAACTAAAATCTAGCAAGGATAAGAATCCACTGCCAACTGATCATGCTACTGGGTGCAGAGACATAGGTACCAGCAATCCAGAAATTGAAACAAATAATGATTTATGTGACAAAGAAGAGCTGGTGACTGAATGCAAGGGTACTGGTGATCCAGAAACCAATTTAACTTCTTCTAGCAGAGGTTCTTTAGAAAAACTGGAATCAACTGCTGAAAATGATTTACGAGCTTCCAACTGTGATGCTGCTTGCGGTGCAAGTGGAGCTCTTGTTTTGAATTGTAGAGAAATTGATAATAAATCTCAGGATGATGAAATGATGCTTGCATGTGACAAGAGTCTTCCAACTTCAAATTCTCCTAGTAACAGCAAGATTCAAATAATGAGCAACAAAGGCAAGGAAAAGACCCTTTCTGATGGTGATGTAAGATTATCGAAGGAGGGTGAGGAGGATGACAGCCATGAAAGTGTTGAAAGCTGTAACAGCGCTAGGTTGTTCCCGAAAGGCAAGAGGAAATGGAGCTTCCAACAGCAGTTGATGGTTGGGAGTAAAAGCTTCAAGAAGCAAGTCCAAGAAACTTCTGGCCTGAAACGCCTTGTTAAACAAGACAGTTCCTTCCTGAACTGGATATCAAACATGATGAAGGGATTTTCCCAAACAGTTCAAGATGAGGCAAATCCTTCGCCGCTCACACTTGGACATATTGATCATGGTCATCAATTGCCGAGTTCAAAATTGACCATAGCCAATAAGAACTATGATCCAGTGCCAAAAGCTGCTGGCTTCCAATCCATTTTTCAGGCCACATATTCCCCCATGGGAACAAGAATCGCAAGTGTCAGTCATCAAGCTAGAGACAGTTCTGATGATCTATGTAACAAAGTGCATGGAATAGATGCAACTCCTATAACATTTTGTGCAGAGAATGATTCTATTTACAAACCATGTATTCCATCAAATGAGTCTGAGCAATCTGCAAGGAGATATGAAGCTGGTCCGTCCACCCAGCCTAAGGTTGAACCAATAGATGTTGTTTGCAGTCATGAAAGCAGTAAAAATGACTCAGTAGGAAATAAAAATTGCTTCAACTTGGTATTTATTAAGGAGAAAGAAAGAATGATGTCAAATTCATCTTCAGGAAGGCAAACTACAAATAATACTGAGAATATCAATGCCTATGTACGTCCTGAGAAAAAGGAAGATAGTATGTGTCACAGAAGCAACGCTCTTGGAAGTCTGTGGGTAACTCGGTTTTCTCGAAAACCAACAGCCCCCTTGACAATCTCCAATAACTCAAAGCCTCCCGAACACAAGTTCAAGAATGAAGACACCATAGAGGCTAAAGAGTCACCTAATTGTTCTATGTATGAAAAGCCTTCAAATGATGCTAAGAATAATTTAGATATTGATATCCATAACTCAACTCATTATCTCAACCCATTTTCACCCTCTTCAAAAGTCACAAATCCAGAGCCAATAGCTTCTGTGATTGCAAGGAGATTGGATGCCATCAAATATATCAAACCATCATACAGGCCCAGTCCTACCTCTCACACAAATATGACCTGCTTGTTTTGCGGGACAAGAGGTCACCAACTTCATGATTGCTTGGAGATTGCAGAAAGTGAGCTTGAAGCTCTCCTAAAAAATATCAATTCTTATGGGGAATTGGAAGAACTGCCTTGCTTATGCATTAGATGCTTTCAACCTGGTCACTGGGCAATATCATGTCCCGCATCAATTCAAATTGGACAACATGATTTGAAAGCTAATGCTTTGGTCAATGATTGTAGTCCAAATGAAACTAATTTTAATACTGGAAAAGAAGGGACTGGTAGGCCTCTAACTGGTGAGGATAACCATCCCTTACCTGGTAGTGCTATAAATGATAAAATTGATCCTGAAGCAAGTCGAAATCTTGGATTGAAGTGGACATCAAATGAAATATTACCCTCAGAGAACATAGAGTCCAGTGCATCCATAAAGAAGGTATATGGTTCAAGTTCAATGGAACCCAAATTGAAGGAAAGTTCTGCAACATCTCCAAGTGGCTTCATTGGGAGGCAGATTTCAGATAAAACAGAGAGAATTTTCAATGCAGTGAAAAAGCTTCGTTTGTCTCGCACTGAAATCCTCAAGTAAGAAATGCTTAAGATATTGTCATGTTTTATCTAACAAAGCCCTTGTATTTTGCTAACATTGTAAAAAATTTACGTTTGTCAAATACGCATGAAGTATGCAAATTATGACTCTTCAAATTCGGTAGTAGCTATGTAAATCATAACTTAATGAGGCAATAGATGAATCAATAAGAAACTTAATCTGATCTAATTGAATTGTGCATCCTTTTCTCGGCATGAAGATTTTCACAAAGAACCTTCTCCTGGATTTTGGCTATTGATAATATACGTCCTTTTTGTCATTATTTAGCCTTCCTATCTGCAAGTCCTGCATTAACTGGTTCAAACAGAATGAAAAGAACTTATCATCATTAACCATGTCTTGGGTTGGTTTCATAATTTGATCTAAATCACTTTGGTTTCTTTGTCGTGCGGTAGAGAACCACTTGATTTTATTTAAATAAAAAGCAAAATGTTGGGTCCCCCTGTTTGAGGGTCCAGATGATTGTTTTGCAGCAGAGAAACTCTACTCCTCCCTTAACTTATAATTCCATATGATTATTAATTATGGATTTTGGAATATTAGAAGGGATCTTGTTTAAATTATGTTTATAAATGTATCCATGAGGGATCATGGCAATTTCTTTTCTTAAAGTCGGTGAATTTCCAAAGGGGAAAAAATTATACCCCTGAACTAAGGCCTAATTAAGATTTAGCGGATGTCTCGTTGTTCCTAGGAAAAGTGTGAAACACACCTAAATGAGACTGGGAGTTAGAATATTATTTACTTTTCCAAGGAATAGGGAGTGTTTTGTTACCATTAAGAATTGACGTGCTCAAGTTGTAATTAGACCTAAGTTTAAGGGATAAAATATTTTTTCCCATTTCTGAAGTCACCTTGAGATGTTTATGCATGTATTCTGTTGATGCCTCTTGATTTTGATTACAAAAGGAGGACTGTGATATTGTTGTCAAGTCCATTACAGAATAATGCAATGTATAATTTTAAGAGACTAACCTTGTGCTGGCTGGGACAAAACTAATAATTGTTTTACTTGTAAGTAGAGTTTTTACTGAAACTAGTAGTAATGTAAAAGAATACACATCGGTTTGGGAACACTTAAAATAAGTGCTTTTATGCTTTATAGGATAAAATTCTTCATATTTACCTTGTACAATAAAAAATCACTTAAAATAAGCTAATACAGTCAAGCACTAAATATAAATAATGTGCTTCAAATGTCATTGGTAGACATACAAACACATGCATGCTTGCCTGCTCATAAAGATACAAAGTTTGTGTTTGTGATTAGTCATCATAATTGGAAAACATCTACCATTTACATGTTCAAAACACTTCTTTTTTTCTTCAACTATTACTGGATTTGACAGAAAATCCTTTACAACAGATGGGTAAACTCTCATATGTCCATATCAAACCTCGATGGGTTTTTCTTGCGCTTGAGGCTTGGGAAGCGGGAAGAAGTGCTAGGGGGAACTGGATACTATGTCGCTTCTATAAGTGGTATACCTAAATTTACATCTTGTTCTTTATTTCGAGATGACGCGTGCATGTTATGTTCATCAAATTGTAGAAATTCTTGAAAGTTCTTTCATTTTGATGAATCATGAGTCTTGCTTTTGTTTTTGTTTTGTTGTACGATTGACAGAGGCACAAAGAGAGAGTTCTCAGCAGAATACCAGAAAATCAATCTCTGTGATTGTTGGAGGGATCAAGTGTATGGTTGAAAGTCAGTATATATCGAATCATGATTTTCTTGAGGTAAAAATCTATAAATTTTTCTTCAAATTACTTTACTGTATCTAATTGTTATTGAAGTTTTTGATTTAATGTCATTGATACTTCATAACTGGTGAAATTCAAGCTCTGATAAATTTCTACTGGAAAGCATGATTTTCTGGCTTCTACTGTAGCATATATACGTAACAACTAAAACTCCTTTTATAGATTCTTTAGTTATAGATTTTAGTGTCTGTACTCTGTAGCACTTGGAAACTACCATATCTCATATATATAGGTTATTGTACAAAGTAACTTGACTCTTATAATTTGTGAAGAACTGAAGATTTGGACAAGTTGATTTAATGTTAATTGAAGAAAAGACTTTCTTTCAATCAGGACTGTTTAAAATTCGGTGTATATAAAGTTCTTTTTATTTCATCTAAAATATGTGCCTTTGATAAGACAATCCATGTGACTTAGGGGTGCACATTACCAAATCACATTGAGCCAAGTTGGGCCAGGGCCAATTTTTTGCCAGTTTAGCTTGATCTAGTCCAGTCCAATCATTATTCTGAAAAAAAAGAGATACCATTTTGTGAAGATTCATGAAATTGTTTCATATGTTTTATAGTGATTTAAATAGAAATTTATAATTTTTAGAAAAAGATTTAGTAAGAAATATTTGGCCTACCCTAGAAACCAACTCTAATGAGCTGAACCAAGCTCAAGCTTGAAGCTTAAAACAGTAGTGGAGTGAACAGTTGAACTTTAGTACCAAGTGAGTTTAAAATCTAAATTGACAGGGTCATGTAAGCCCCTACTATGGAGGCAAGTTCAGGTGATTCATTATTTATTAATTAACAAAAAATTCATTACATACTTTTTCTTTACTTGGTGGAACAAATTGTGTCCTTTGAATGGCTAAACCTTGTTGGTTTGGAAAATATGTGTGACTTCTGAACTTTTCCTACAACAAGAAAAAGGGGCAAAAAAAAAAAAACAAAGAAAGAAAGAGCCATCCAAAATTGATGAGAAAACTTAGGCTGAAGCTTTTAGGCCTTTTTTTTTAATTAGGGTCTCTTAAATATAAAATACACACACACACACACATAACATGTGAAGTCATTTGCTGGTTACTAGTTAATCTAATTCAAAATATAGCTGCCTTCCTCTCTTCTTGTTACTTGAAAAAACATGTTTTTTCCTTTTTGAACTTTTCTTATCTAAAAACTATAAGGATAGGTGTGGAAACAAAGGGCAGAAGGTCCCCTGAAATGCCTTACAAGAGAGATAGGAAGAGACAAGGAAAATGATATGAGAGCACATGTGGCATCCAACAATACATCCAAATCCTACATGGCAGCCTAGATGACATCACATATGGTGGCCATGCTGTACGTGAGACCAACTACAGTCATCAAGGTGTTGTCCATGTCATCCAAGAAGAGTGCTACCAAATCCTCCCATGCCTTGTTGGATGCCACGTAGGGTGCCACATGTGCTCATGTCAAGGGGAAAAAATGATGAGCGGGTCCCATCTCTGTGGGGCCCACATTTGTTGAGATAGGACTCAGCCCTCTTTTTCCATCACTCTGATATCTTTGTTGAAGTATATCTTAGAGGATTGGAGTTTTGGGAGATGAAAAATAGAGCGAATGGAGAAATATAGAGGTGCCTGATTTCAGATGTCTTTTCTATCTTTGTCAGCATTATAAAATAATTAGATGATTAATTTGCATTACTATGTAAGAGCTAGATAACTAATTTATAGATATTAAGGAAATTAGTTGAGTTATTTATAATAAATGTGTATTTGTTTCTTTCAGATGCCTCTTGTTAACAATCTGCATTAGAAACTAACTACCCCATTGATGAAAATTCCTTCTTTTTACCATTGATGGAAATTCCTTTTAGTGTATGTAATCAAATAGGATTTGGGGAGAATAAGTTTAAACTAGTGTTTGGCCCAAAAACACAAGTATAAATTAATGAAACAAAATAGACACATGCTTTACATTTAAAATCAAAACAAACCTGTTAATTAGCTTCTACATTTTGGATCTGAGAGTTTTTTTTATTATGAGTATATACCATTTATTGCTCATTATGTAAAAAAAGCAACTCTCTTGTAAAGAAAGGAAGAATAGAAAGATAATTATTGTCACTGGATATATACTTTTGGACCTCATCTTCAATATTCGATTTCACTTTCTTCACAGGAAGAAATCATGGCATGGTGGTACACAACCTCAAAAGCTGGCGACAATGTTCCATCTGAAGAAGATCTGATAGAAAAAATTAAAAGGAAACAAACATTAGGATTCTAGGCATTTATTATTTATTCAGGCTATCTCTGAGGTAATTAAGAAGCCTGAGATTGTTGTTTTTATTTTTTAATAAAAGCTTCTAACTCAAATCATTGTATACCAAAGAATAGAAAGTGTTGCTCAACGCTCACTAGTCACTACCATCATATATATATTTGTGAATATCATCACAACATTATGAGGTTATAAGAAATAAGAATTGCCTTTTATCTTCTGAAAAGATATAATTCTCAATACATACTCCAATTTCTTTTATTTTAGTATTACTATATAATATTATCTCGGGCCTTAATATATGAGTTAACTTTTTTAGGGGATTAAAAAGGTTAAATATTTATATATATATATATATATATGTATCATTGTATTGTTTATCAATTTATAAGTTGGGAAATTAGTTTGGAGAAAATGATATATATATAAATATTTTAAAGATATTTATTAGCTTTCTTAAATATAAAAAAAATCCATTGATTCTTATATTAAGGACCCGATTTTGATATGATACTATTAAATTAGTTTTGATAATGGAATTTTTTAATCTATAAAATTCGAATCAATGGTCTTGCTCAAGGGAATACTTTCTCCATCTTGAAATGCTTACATTGAATGCAAATTGAATTTTTCAAACAAAAAAGATTAAATATTTATGTTTATTAGACTTTTATTTTCCTCTTAACGGGGCATGATGAATATATTTCACCAGCAACAGAGATTAAATCATTCTAGAATACTGAAGATAAAATGTAAATCGCTAATTAATTAAATTGATGCATCCACAATGACTACTAATTAAAAACTTTACATAAATCCCAGATTCAGCATGCGGGTTTATGTTAATTTGATTACACTAAATTGTAACCTTTTTTACTGACACACTAAAAGGGAACTTTATGTAAAAAAACTAATTTTGAAACTATAAGGAAAAATATAATAATATATATGGGTAAAAATATACATATTCAAAAAAATAACATTATATTTATATATAAATAAATATAATATTTTATTCATTATTTTATGTTGGATACTTTAAATTGATTTGTATAATGTTAACATCTTTTCGGCCTATTTATATTTGACATTTCATTTTGAGCTTTCGGCCTTTTAGCCTAATTTTTAAAGTTCATACGTTTTAACATATTTCAAACCAAGCCAAGGCCTCATATAGAGTTGGTAATAGCCCGGCAATTCCTTGGCAAAGCCAGCCCGTCAACCCTTTTTTTTAAAAAACATATATATTATATACTTTTTTACCCTTTTCATCTAATATTTTTATAAAGGAAAAAGTAATATTAAATTCTATTTTTAGAAATTATTGAAAATTTATTAATAAAATTGGGAAGAGAATAATGTAATTATGCAATCTTATAAAAAAACTGAGTAAAAAAGAAAAAAATAAGGATCTATTTATTTTAAAAATATATTTTGGCGGGTTGCGGGCCAACCGGTGCGGGCTTGAGGTGTATTGTTGCAACCCATTGGAGTGGTGGGTTGGCCTGTTTTACAACCCCTTGCCTCATACATGTTAGGTTGTACCAAAAAAGGTGTGCAGTTCAAAGTTCAAGCTCAGGTTAACCTCTTACAAAGCACATGTTAACGATAAAGTTTGGTCCGGTTAAGCCTCTAACATAGAAACTTTGACTCAGCAAAACCGAGTCTGTCTTATTTCTTAAAAAAAATTCTAATTTTTAGTGTTTCGTTATTTTGTTATTGCGTAACTTTTGAAAGATTATAAGAATAAATATATGTTCTCAATGCTTTATTTTATTATTGCTACAGTCAAACAGCTGTATGAGACATCTATGTATCAAAACATTACGTCTGATCTATGAGTTGACCCTGATTTAATCATCTAACCCTTGAACCATTGTGTCGACCAATTAAAATGCCGATCCAGGTTTTAATAACTTGATAAGAATAAAAGGTTTATACTTCTCATTTATTATTGCAACTTTTTGGTACTTAAAAATCCATTTAGCAAACATTTTTTTTATTTTTCCACTTTGTTTGTCATTGTGCTAATAGTTATTAATACATTGTGCTTAGTAATAACTTTACATAAACCAATTTAGTTAAAATTAGCTATTTAGTTATTTTATTTTGTAAATATCAAAGTTCTTCTCAATAAAAATAACAAGTTCGAGCGGTTTGGTTACTCCCTTCACCTTTATATATAAATTATATTATTTGGGATAGAGCTCGTCCTATATACACATAAGTTACACTCTTTATACGTACATGCGTATTAATTACTTCCATTTTAAAAAAATTCATTACCGTTATTTTTATAAAGGTAAAATAGCACCCATCACCCTAATCTTATTTCAAATCTGCATTCAAGACCCTAATACCATGTTTGATATGGTGGAATTGAGAGATGGAATTGAAAATGTAATTCATTTCATATGTTTGGTATGGTGGAATTGGGGGGTGGAATTGGAAATGGAAATTGAATTCAAAATGGGTAGAAATGAATTCCATGATGTAATCCATGTAATTGTATTCAATTCCATAGAATTGATTTTTTGCCCCTCATTTTTTTCTATATTTATATCCATTTCCATCTACATTTCCACCAAAATCAATTCCAGCGTACCAAATGAGCCATAAGTTTTTGAAACCATGCTAGGTTGTCCATTTTCTTCGTAACCATCGGAACACGGAAGGCCTCGTCCGCCCACTCAACACCTTTGATGGCTCATTTGGTACACTGGAATTGATTTTGGTGCAAATGGAAATGGAGATGGAAATGGATATAAATATAGAAAAAAAGGAGGGGCAAAAAAATCAATACAATTCTATGGGTTACATCATGGAATTCATTTCTACCCATTTTGAATTCCATTTCCACCCCTCAATTCCACCGTACCAAACATAGGAAATGAATTCCATTTCCAATTCCACCTACCATTTCTACCATACCAAACATGTCATTAATCAATCCCTCTATGAACTCCGATCCACGACCTTGCGAAGCTGAAGCACCTGAGTGAAGTGGTTGAAATTCCCCACATCTCGCTTCTCGTTCTGCTGGAGGCCTCTGGACGACGCCATTCCGGTGGCCGGCACCGAGCGCAGCGAGGAGATGGGACACGACCACGGTGTTGGCCAAAGAGACGGAACTCAGAAGCAGAACTTTGTGTACACAGACTGATAAGCCATTGATATAGTTTGAGCATCATGAAGAGGGGAAAATCGAACTAAGAAATTGATTGCCAGGTAAAAGCTTGCTGTTGACGGAGTTCAAAGCAATACACAAACTAAATTCGTGTGATAATGGTATTGTAAGAATGTTGAATATGATGAAGGAGAAGGAGGAGGAGCAGCAGCACGTGGCGACCATGACGGTGAAAAAAAAAACAGTACAGTGGTTCTGTGTGGTTGAGGTGTAAGCTGCAACGCGTGTGCCAGTGGGACACCGACTACACTCAGGTGTCGTCGGCTTCAACCTTCTTGTTGCACATATTCTCACCTTCAACGTACAAATGCTCATGTTCTCCGAGGAGGAGTTGAGCCCACCAACAAAGTAGCCCCATTTGCCTGAACCAGACATAGAATATGAAGCTTTCACTGCAGATATGTGTGCTTGTTTGGGAACACCGCTTCCCTAATGGTACACGCAAATCAAGATAAAACTATCTCAAAATATGTAAAATCCATCTCGAAATCTATAAAAATCATTGATTAAAAACCATTTATCTAGTCAAAGACGTAGATAACGACAAAGGGTGCACAAGAAGCAGAGGAAACAGTTGCAGAGAGCTTGAGAATATGTTTGATACGGTACTAATAGAGTAAGGGTATATCGGTAAAATGCTTCACAACTGTTAGCTGTCATGTTAGTTAATTGTTTGTTATTTTGCGCGCGATCCACATGAGCGAGAGGGTATATGTAACCGAATACAACACGAGGATAGTCATCTATGAAAAGTATATCTGATTCTCCTTCCTTTGCTACTCTTCTATCCTCCTCTTTTCTGCTCCTTTCTTCCCCTTTCCTTTTCTGTTCTCTATCCTCATTTCAGGTGCTATCACTAGTATCAGAGCATATCGGTCCTGACGATGGCAGACAGTACCAGATCCTATGCCATGCTCAAGGACGTTGAGGAACGAGTCATATCTGAGATGGATCGTCACCTCGCGGCACTATCGGCTCACATGGAAGGAGTCAAGGAATTGCGAGGGCAGCTGACGGAGTTGCAAAACTTTGTCCGAAAGCTGTCCATACACATTGTGAATGCTCCAGCAAATGAAGATCGACGTCGGGAAGGTGATTACTATACGCCCACGCCATATACCAAACTAGATTTTCCCAGCTTCTCTATTTCGAACATAGGCGCCTGGGTAGCCAAGTGTGAGAGGTATTTCTCTCTTGATGGGACCCCTGAAGGAAGGAAAACTTTGTTAGCAAGCATTGCCCTCAATAACGATGCATATCGGTGGTTCCAATATTTTGAATGTGGAAAAAATGGGAACGTTTTATGGGGTGTCTTCGTGGAGGCTATCCGTAATCGCTTTGGGCCTCTGTATGAGGATCCAATGGAAGATTTGATGCAGTTGAGACAGACAGGGGCGTTATCCGATTATCAGCGAGCCTTTGACAACATCATGTGCCAAGTTGATCTACCGGTGGCTAAGAGAATAGGCTGTTTTATCGGTGGATTAAAGCCAAAAGTTGCTGCGGGGGTTAAACTGCTTCAGCCACAGACTCTGCTAGAGGCATCCAAGCTCGCACGCCTTCAAGAGGCAAATTTGGAATCTCTTCAGGGGATGACCTTGTTCTCATTCTCCAGCCAGGTCCATCAGAATTTTGCGAAAGATTTAGGCATTGATTCGATCCCTGTGTTTGAAGCGGCCAAGAATCAAGACTTCGAATCACTCTTTGCTTTGGAAGGCCAATCTCATGATGCATTAGTTCCGACTTTAGCTACGGAAACTCAATCTAGTCCTCGAACGATGCTCAATGCTCAGGCTTCTGGGAATGACAGTTCTAGGATGGTTAGAGGTGATGTGGTGAATGGTTCTATTGTTTATTCTCGACAAAAGAAGGCTCGGCGTTTGTTTGATGGGTCTGTTGAGATTGAAAAATTTAAGAGGCTAAAGACCTCTTGGGAACCACATGCAAATGTACACATACCAACTTATGAAAATATAATATATTGTAATTAAACTCAACTAACTACCAACATATTTATTAAACATTTTTTTTAATTTTTTGTTGGCCAACAACCAATTATATTTGATTGGTGAATTCTTTTTTAATTGTTTAGTGAATTCAAACCATTGTTGGACTTCCCACTCTTTCTAATAAAATGTATTATCTTCATTAGGTCTGCTTTAAAATACAAAAACGTTGCCTTTTAAAAAAAATGTCAATTGGAAGAAGGGTTAAAAAAAGAACAAATGTCCCACTATGGTAATTAAACGTTAGTTAATTTGACCGTTAATTTGATTAGGAAAATTACAGAAAAAAATTCAGAAAATTTTAGATAAATACCCTATAAATATTTAATACCGACTAAGTCCTCAAAATTATAAATAAATTCCTCAGCAATAATAATTAAAAATCATAATATTTTTTTTAAAAAAATATGCTATGAAGTTATTAACACTTTCATATTTAGTTATTGAAATATTATTATTTACAAATATTCAAACACAATTTATAAGTAAACTGTTGAAATCTATAAATTCCCTCAGAATTTTCACCTTAACTAATGTATTTGTTATTTATAAGTTAATATGTGATAAATAGTCGTAAATTGAGGGATATCATGGGAAAGAATATTAAAAATCACCAGTACAGCTTCAGAGCCGGTAGATCAAGCAGTGATAATACCATTATTTGCACAATATTTCATGAAGCTCAAAAGAGGTAACATGGAATGGATAACTGTTAAAGTGGTTATGTCATGCATAACCAAGACACCATTATTATGTATGGACATTAATATGAATTTTATAAAATAAAATTGAAATAAAATAAAACTAGAAAAATAAAATAACTTGGAAAAATAAATATAACCCATTTTTCCTCTTTTAGATTTTTCTGTAATTTTATTTATATATAATATGGTTAAAGCATATATATATATTTGCTTGCTTAAGGTTACTCGCTGTTTAAATTTATAAAGTTTGCTTTTAATAATTTATTTTTAATACCATTTATTTCATTTATGATTTAAATAGAAAATGTTAATTCAACCAATTTAAAAGGCAACTATTGAATCAAATATTGAAAAAGTATATACTAATCATTATTATATTTATTTCATTTTTTAATTTCTAAAAAAATCAATTAATTCTTTGCATCATGCAAGGAATCATGCTCCAACTTGAGAGTAATATATATATATATATATATATATTATATTTATTTATTGGCTCTTCAAGTCCATAGTTGCTTTTGTTGTATAAAAGCCAAGGAGGAATCATCTCTCCCGCTTCAGTTGCAGACGCAACAAATTAAAGCAAGCACTGTTACCGTTCTCTGGAGCTTTCTCTGAATCTGGACCAACATGCATCTGCATGGTACTCTACTATGTCAACGCCTCTTCTTTCATCTTGTCTCTTCATACCTTCGATTTTCACTCTTCACTCACTTTCCTCTCCTTTTCAGATGGAAACAGAGTGGATTTCTCTCACATGTTCACCGTTTCTTTCGCCGGATTCGTCGCCGCCACCAAGGCCTTGAGCCACCGGCACGTGGCGTCGAAGCAGGTGGAGAAGAACCACACGATCATCCCGAAGCTCGAACGAACAGAATCTGGCCGCGTCGGAAAGCTAGAGAAGTTCTCCCATTATGTTGGTACGTAGTGCTCGCACACAGTTTTTGGATCGAATAACGAGATTCTGAGATTATAAGATCCCTGTGTGGCTGTATTTTGAATTGTAGATGGTCGATTTCATCTAAACTACTTCTATTCGGTTATTTTGGTTGAATCTCATGTTAGCTCAGTAGTATTGTCGATTTTAAACCCGACCTGACCTGGATTGGGAAGGAGATCTATTTTTTTTTTACTCAAGTCACAACAGAGAGAGTCTCTCATATTTGAAGGGCTTTAGCAGTGATTACAACTCGTTTGATGAAAAGACTTGGAATTATTTAGATGCCGAGGTTCTTATTAACGCCCTGATTAGCGTTAATTAATTTGATGTTTATCAATTAAAGAAAGGACAGTGCATAACCACTTGTCAAAGAAACTAGTGACAAGCTTTTCGTGATTTTGTTTAAAGTAAAAGGCAAAAGAAACAGAATAGCGAAACTATTTGGTCCTGTGTTTGCTGTTTGATGGGACTTGAGTTGAAATGTGGCGTGTGGTTATAGAAACAGAGATATGAACTGTGTATGTGTGTGTGGATGAATAATTTTGCAGCTAGGCAAATGGGATTTAATGATCCAGAGGAAGTTCCTGGGCTATGCAAGTTAGCTAATGCATTCTTGAGGAAAACTAAAGACTGTGATGCTAGCATATATGAGTATTTTGATGGGGAAGATGATGCTGAATCGCTTTATAAGATGTTGATTCATGAGTTTGACAGATGCATTCTCACTTACTTAGCTTTTCACTGGAAGCAAGCTCCTGCTGTGATTAGCCAGGTAATCTCATCTTTTTAATTTATTAATTTAATTAATCATTCCTAAACATTTTTCTAGAAAAAAAAGTTGAGAACTATTGTTAAAAATCTATTGCGGAAGCCGTTACGTCAGGCTTAACTAAAGAATTTTTTTTTGGGGGAAATCCATAGTCAGAGATACTCT
>JANTPZ010092587.1:0-14098 GCA_025593235.1 Vachellia pachyceras
TATGTTTGGTATGTATACAATTAATGAGAATCATGTCCCAAATCAAGTGATGCCAGAGTTGGATACTTGTTTCTAACCTTAGTTTCAAAAAAAAAAAAAAAACTGGGACTTAGTGTATTGCCAAGAATTTTGCTAAATAAGGAATACTCATTAAACAAGACCTTTTTTGGGTCAATTTTTCAAAATAGATTAAAAAAATAAATCTATTACTTTAAGGTGTTTAGATTCACCATTTTTCTTTGAATTAGTTTTTTTTATCAACATCTAAACCAAGTGTCTATTTGAAAAAGTGGTGGAAAATTGTTTTTGTCATTTTCGAGGTAAGTCTATGAAGAAAATTATTTTGATTTGTAGAAAAATACTGTTAAACGGGTGTTTGGGGTTTGGAAACGCTTTCCCAAACACCCCCTAGTTTGTTAGATTTATAATTAAATTGATATATAATCTAATGGTACACATAAATAAATACTTTTAAATTTTAAGCAATGCATTTAATTTTTTTAATCACCTAAAAAACTTAATTAACTCTTTACGTGGCATAGTGTAAATTAAAAAAGGGGGGTATATCACAGTTAAGTCTAAGTAATACTTAGACAAGTTCAATAGCATGTCAATCAATGAGCCACTTTGACCGGTTTGATGTGATTGTAAAAGAAAAAATCTTCCCGTCTCCAAGAGTGGCACTTACTTGAGTGACTGATCAAGTAACCAGAGATTGAAACGTGCAGAACAAAAGAATAGATTGAAAGACATACGCGTTGAAGAGTTGTCCAATCTCTTCCCAGATCAGAAGTGGAGATTCCCTCAAAAAATGCCGTTCTTCATTAGCAATTCTCATTCGCAGCAGTATGTATGATGCAAATAACTTGAAAGACTCGCAATGACTTGTGATTTTCAATCAAACCGTCTCAAATCCCTTATTGCTTGAAGCTGTTTTGTCTCCTTTGTTTTAGAAAAGAATTGCCCAAGAGTTTTTCTTGTTGATGTAGTATTTGCAGATTACCATCACAAAATTGGCTATCTTCTGGTTGTCTTAATACTCTGCCCTTTGCTGACCACAAAGATCACACCGGTAATTTCTTACCTTTTTTATCTTAACCTGCATGCCAACAAAGACGCAGAGGGCACAAAGCTCTGACTTGATGGGTTCTGAGGGAGGATAGATGTACACAGTTTAATCCCAGTAAGGGAGAGATTGTTTCTAGGGTTTGAACCCGCGACCTCCTGATTAAGTGACAACTTTACCGTTACTCTTAAGACTCGCGCTCTTTATTTTCTTTCTTGTTTTTTGCCAGAAGATTCACGCTCTTTAACTTGCATGCCAACATCTAAAAAAACAGAATTCCTATCATCTTTGGTTAACAGATTCCGTCGTGGTGGAACAGTTAATAGTTATAAAGGAAGGGCATCTGTCTTTACCTCAGAAACACCTATGGGTTTCAAGCATGGATAGTTCTTTCATGAGCAAAGGCTGAACCATTTTCAAGGTTGTTCCTTTTGGGTAACTGTCATTACTGTTTCAAAAGCTTCAACCAGAAGGGCCACCTTACTTTTCCTCACTGGAGCAAGTTTGGTGACTGCTTGCCTAAGTGCATGATCAAGCATCCATTGCTCTGCACTTTTTCTTTCATTCATTTTCTGATGTTTGAGAATAACCTTTTCTCGTTCTGGATTTGGGATAATGGGCAAGAAGTTTGGCTTTCGTTGGTTGAACTTCCTCAGTTGGTCATCATCCTTGATAGGCATCTTATCCTTCATTTCTCCTCTCCAATTCTTGCTGCTTTTCTTCTCTTCAGTACCTGTGCAGCTTGTTCCCTGGATCTTATTAGCTCCACTTTCAATTGCTTCCAACATTTCCTTGTCTTGAGTTGTAAAGATATTTTCACTGTGCACATCTTTCAATAGAATCTTTGCCATTTGGCTAATGCTACCATCACCAGTCGCTGGACTTGAGTCTTTGCCTTCATTGGTCCCTTCAGTCTTGTGTAACTCGCTTATCTCATGGCTTTGCCTTGCATAACCATTTCTCTCAACATTTTTGGCGAAATCTTGATATACTTCTGTATTTTTCATCTTCAGAATCTTGCTGCCTTTATCTGTTGCTCTTTCAACCTGGTTTGGAGTACACCCTTCTTGAGAAGCATTATAGATTTGGTCACTCAATGATATAGGTGTACCATCTTTAACAAATATATGCTTCTGTCCAACATCAAGTGCATTTGTGACACAACTGACATCATTATCGAGAGATGTTTCATTCTTTCCACCATTGTCTCCTGCATTTTTCAAATTCTGAAATACTTCTATTAAAGAACGAGTCTCCGTGCTTTCCATACTGGCCTTCAGGTCTAAAAAAGCGTCATGAGGTTGTGCTCCAAAACAAGCACATTCTTGACATTTGGCTTCTAGGGGTGCTTTTTCAACCAAGTATTTTATCTCTTCAAGCCTTGTGGTGTTAGGAATTTTATCTGATTTTACAGATGCCTCAAATAAACTCTCTGACGAAGACTCAAGCTTGAACTCTGTTTCCTCTTTTAGGACAGCTAAAACAACTCTCTCTTCAGGCTTTGAGGTGCAAAATTGTTTTTCCTTCCACTCTGTATCAGTAGCTTCAAAATCGCAACCATACATTTCACTGCTTCTCAACTGTTCCCATTCACTAAATCTAGTCCCCTTGCAGCAGATTTCCATACTTGTATCTTTATGAGAACAGCTAGGCAAGTGATTTTCATCTGCAGATTCTTCATTTTGTTCTCTATGAAGGCTTACCTTAGCATCTGCCTTAGTTACAGTTTCATCATAGTATTTCTTGAAATCTTTCTTGGAATTTGACTCAATCTCAGGGGACTCATCAGACATATCTGTGGTGATCTGCTTGATATTATCCTCTCCTGCAGCCAAGCTACTCTCCTCTGTCATAAACTTGATAACTTCTTGATCCTGAAGCTCTTTGGAGGATTCTGATTTTCTCGATTCATGTCCATGGCATGTTGCTGTTGGTTTTGCTTCATGTTCCTTAACATTAGAATAGATTTCAATAAAGAAATCTACTTCTGCATCATCACATGGAGAATTTCCATCAATGACAATCTGCTCAATATCAGAAACTTTTGTTTTGGAAGGCACCTTCAATCTTTGAAGGCTTAGTTCTTCCTGCTTCATGGTCTTCTGGGCCTTAAAAAGGTTTCTCCTTTCCGACAAGAAGCTTTTCAATGGAGGCAAAGGAGTGCGTCGATGACCATTAAGAGAGCAAAATGTATACGGGCAAACCTTTCTAACTGAAGTTCTCTCTGACTCAGTATCTGGACTTGCTCTTGAGAACTTAAAACTTGGACTGTGTGTTGAAGTGCTTAAAAACTTCAAAGTCGATGGTCTTGTCAAATTTTTTGCTGGTTGCTTACCAGGATCAACGCTGGCTTTCCGCTTATTAGAAAACTTCTGTTGTTCCTTATAATCATGATCAGATTGTGAATTCGAAAGGTTTTCTGGGAAGAGCTCCTTCTTTGAACCTGAACTGCTGGTGGGCTTCATGTAATGGGGTGACCTTTCTGTTCTCATCAATGGCTGCTGCTGCTTTTGTGGGGATTTAGCAGTTATTGGAACTTGAGAAGGTAATGGCTTTCTGTATTTGGAAAAGTTTCGTCTTGAAGGCGATGATTGGAAAGGCTCTAAATCAGAAAGCTGAATTGATCTTGGCTTATTTATATCACCTCCACCGGCTATGCGATCTTGGTGCTGAGAAGAAGACTGCTGTAAATGCGCCGAGTGCTTATCAAAGTCATCATTATCAGCATGGAGTAAGACCTTATTTGGCACCTTTCTCTCTATCATATTCAAAAAAGGCCCAAAAGATGAACAAGAGTTGGAATCAAAATTTCTCCCTCTCTCCTTTACTGTGGATTTCAAGCAAAGGAAGAGTTGAAAAGATTTTGTGCTTTACTCTTCTCATGTGGAAAATTTCATGGAAAGAGGAGAAAAGCTTGAATTCTCAGCAACCAGAAAGATTCCCCCCTCTTGGTTTATATGATTCGTTGGTTTGAAGTCGATTCTCATTTTGCTTGTTTTGAAATGTTTGTCTGCGCTGCAGATGGTGAAATTTAAACAAGGCTGAGCCAAGTGTTTGATGGTAATTCTTAATATTAACAAGGAATATTCTTTGATAGACTCAAGTTTCTATAATATAATTGGATTAATCATCAACATACATGGTAGCAGAAATTAAATGCAGCAGGTTTCATTGAAATATATGTTGGTTTGATATAAATAATCTCTGGTTAGCTCGTGATATTAGTGTTTGGACCATTCGTGTTTGAATGAATACATATTATTCCCAATAGACTTGTTTATGTTAAAAAAACATTAAAATTGGTGCTTGATTGATTCCCCAGCTCATCCTTCATCAAATAATATTATGAGCCTCTTGATTTGGATTGGGAAAAGAACACGTTGTGGCATTCTGTAGATTGCACATGGCTTGTATGGATATGATTTATTGGCCATTACAATTTTGGTGGCACCCCAATTGCTTAAAGAGTTCTCTCTCCAAAACTAAATAAATTGAGTTGATCGAATTTATTATCTTCAAAAAGGATCTTATGGTGTGGTTTTATATTATTCAATATTAGACCAAAATATTACATTGGTTTCTATCAATTGGCTATGCTGTTGGAGAGTCAGTGTCTCAACTTCTATATTTTGCAGCACTTCAATCTGACTTTTCTCACCAGCCAAAATCTTATGCAGTTAGTCCTTTCAGAGTCACCAACATTACCTATAATGTCAACTATTTATGGGTTTTGTATGTATTGCACCTAAATTGAGAAGTGGCTTATAGGGAAATTCGATCCTAGCGGTAACTTTGGTCATTAAATTTTGATTCTGTGTAGCTCAATCCTTACAGTTTTGATTCGGTTGCTACTCAACCCCTACAGTTTATAATTTTAACTACTAAAAATATCGATTTTTATAATTTAGAACATAAAATTATATATTTCATAAAATTCAGGAGTTAAAATCTTAAATAATTAAAACTAAAGGAATTGGGTTATAGTGAGTTAAGTCATTAATTGAGTTTCAATAGAGTTAAAATTTTAAAAACGGTGTTACACCAAATCAAAATTTAGAGATAATGTTTCAACTAATAAATAGTATAATTAGTAGAGTTTTTATAGTATAATTGGTAGAGTTTTTATAAGTATTATATATAGATTGATAAGCATTCATGTAAGGTGGAGATTTTTGTTCAGAAAGTTAACAATAGAGAGAAGTTAAACAAATCCAACAGGATGAACTTGTAACTACACAGCCAATACTACTGAATGTAAAATAAGACAATTTATACAGTCTAGTTTCTATCAAGTATTGTAAAGATCAAATCAGGTTAATGAATAATCAATAATTTGGTTCAAGAGAAACACCCTCAACTGTTTTTTCTCTCCCATCAATTTCTAGGTAACTGGTCTTAAATATATGAAAGGATGACTATCCAGAGTAAGAATAGCAGCTGAATGATCAAATCAGGTTAATGAATAGGCCTAAAGGATACTCATTTTGATGGTTAGGATTGTTTGGCCTTTATTTTGGAGCATAGTAGCTGGTGGTTAGGACATGCATGTGCTTTAATTTGTATATAGCATCAATATAATTTTGGCACCATTGTGAGGAAAATCAACAACCTTTTCAAAATTATATTGATGTTATATAGGGCCAATAGACTATATATTGGACACACCGATAAGGATGATGGATCAAACAGTATAGAAACCTTCAAAGAGACTGAAAAAATGCTTAACAAAATTATTGAATGGGTTTTACTGATCAACAATTTATCCGAATATTTAATTGTTAATAAAGCATAATAGCATCACAAGATCTGACACCATCGGTGGGATAAAACTTGTTATTGCTGTTTGTTAGGGGTAAAAATGGGAAGTTATGCAAATTTAAGACAACTTTATTATTTTAATTATCTTGTCTTTGTTTTGGTGAGTTAGTTAATAAAAAGACTTACATATAGAACTGAAGGAAAGATAATAGTAAATAAATTGAGAAATTCGTGGAAATAGAAAACATGTTCTATAACATAATACTATGAATGGGACATTCATGTGCCACAATGGCGCCTAATGTTGTGCTAGATCATTAAGAATTGTGAAAAGTTCTATTTTAAGGAAGGGTCTTGTAGGCCCGAGTTTAATTTTGGGACTGATCGATAATTAGAGGCATTAACCTTTCCTTTTTGTTTGCTCAAATTTTTGTTCTTTTATTGGTTTTTAATCGTTTTAAACAATTAACTAATCTTCATTGAATGAATTAATTTGCTCAAGTTCTCTTCTTTGGTTTGTTCAAAGCAGTATGTACCTAATGCAAAAAAGAATACTTGTTAGAATCCAAGACAACTAGAAAAGGAAAATTGTCTATATTACACTTAACTTCCATACCTTTATATAAACACATTCTACCATATACAATAAGCAAATTGATTGCCTTTAAAACCAGCATCTAATTGTTACTTGGCTTAGATGATAACACTTTCAAGATTTTTCAATTTACACAATTTCTCCGTCATTGATCTTTCTCACGTGAGATTCATGAAGATACTCATGAACATTAACAATGGGAAAAATAATGTTATGATCATTAAATATAACTTAATAACATTACTTTTTGCAGTGAAAATTACGTAATTGTATTAGGATATACCTTATGACAACATTTGAAGATATTTCAATTTACACAATTGCCCTGGCATCTTCCTCACTCGAGTTTCACGAACATCAGGATCACACAAGTTGATGATGAGCTTACATATAGATCCATGGGCAACTTCTCCAAATAAAAACAACGCCACAACTTTAATGTCTGCAAATGATAAAGTTGGCATATTGAAATCGGGCAATTTCTTTATGCAAGTTTCTGATAAATCCAAATAACGTAAATGCTTTAGACCTCCTATTGAATCAGGCAATTCCACAACGTTATAGTAACCAGACAGAGATAAAACTCTTTTGCAACTCAACTTGGACACCAAATCATTTATATAACTTCCAAAGGCATCATGCAGCTTCTTAATTCCCCACGACGTGGACAAGGTTGTTCCATGGATAAAGGCAAGAACGTGTGTAATCCATTAGCCTCCTGGCTTATGCCAACCTCCAAGCGATTCAAGCTTTCGCGAGGATGCCTAAAATATCAAACATGGCGAGTCATTCTTGTCAAGTCACTTCCTTTGTCCACCTCTAATCTATGAACAAACTTCCCATATTCATGTTTCGCCAAATCGTTCATAAGATCATGCATGGCAGAAAGTGTTTCATCTCTAGGTGACGGTTGGAAGAAAGATCTTGACAATAGATCATCGAAGACTTGTTTCCCAATCATGTCCATAGCATCTTTGCTTCTTCGTGGTAGAAAATTTTGAGCCTTCCACAGTTGAATTAAGCAATCCTTGTCAAAGTCATAATCTTTAGGGAAGATTGAGCAGTAAGCAAAGCATCTCTTGACATGAGAGGGTAGGTAATAGTAACTCAATCTTAAAGAAGGAAGAAGAATTTCACTATTGCTGAAATTCTACTCCCATATTTCACTCTTCAAAATCTCATTCGAGTAATAATGCTCGTCATTGTTATAGTAATATGAGCATTTTGTTGCGTTCAAGAGACAGCCAATGGTTTTCAAAGCTAAAGGCAACCCTTGGCATTTCTTAATGATCTTTCTACCTATCTCTTCAAGGCCAGAACTTGTTGAATGATGAGGAAGATCATCTCGATCTCCATTTTCGCCGTCGTCAGCGCCGGCCGGGAGTGCGTATTTACTAAATAACCACCAACTATCGTCTTCTGATAAGATTTTACAATGAGAACTCTCTTGTTGAACGTGCAGTGAAAGCGACCTTTCCACTCCGCTAGTAGTGAGAAGGGTTTTGCTTTCCGAAGCTCCATATTCAAGAGCTAATTGAAAGGCCTCCCATAGTCCCATGGCATATAACTTTCATTCCACACATAATCTAGAACAAGAAGGAACCTCTTGTGGCTTAAGAACTGCTTCAGCTTTATCTGAAGCATGCTTAGATCATTTGTTTCATCTTTAGACATAGTGAATGCCTCATAGGTTGTTCTTGTTAACCTTAACACATCAAACCCTTGAGAAATATACAATTATGTTACAAATACAAACATGTTGCATCTAAATATTTAAACAAATATCATCTGCATTTAGATAAATGAGTTACATATAATCTTTAATATAAAATCCAATTGATTTATTTTAGAACAATGAAGCTAATTAATTTATATATTTATCATTTTCTCCAAATAATTTTTTTAATTTAAAAATTGATATATAATCTAATAATATATATAAATATTTTAGAATATATGTAATATGTTGTGACTAAGTAATTTATTTAGATTTTTTAATCTCCCAAAAAAATAACTAACTCTTATATTAATGAATCAATATAGCATCATAGAAGTTATGTGATCATATGTGTCGTTTCCCTAGCGCACATATTTTTATTTTTTGTAGGAGATAATTTTATTCAAGACATAAGCGTAATTTTTTTACAAAAACACGTGTATCTCCCTAATAGAATCAATATCGATCGAGGTACTTTTAGACACTAAGTTTGATTGTATCTCTTAACGTGGATTCAAATATCGGTTTTGCACATTGTGGGGGGACTAACCCTCTCGCAAGACACAACCTATGATGATATGTAGTTTTTATTTATAATAAAAAGGAAATGATTTTTTTGGGTCAATTACATGGTTGTGTCAAAACGGGGCTTATTGCACTTTTACACCATGTTTGGTACATTGGAATTGAAAGGTGGGAAGTGGAAGTAGAAGTGGAATCTATGAATCTGGATGTTTGCTATGTTGGAGCCACTTCCATCAAAATGGGTTCCATAGATAGACCCCTGGAACCCATCTCACTTCCATGGAAGTGAGATTTCTGGACCATAATACCCTCATTTATTCTATCTATTGACCATCTCATCCCTCCCCAAAGTCATCTCCTTCGTCACAGACCCACTGGCGTCGCACTCACCTCCTTCCCTCTGGCGCCCCCTCCGGCATCATAGACCCACCGGCGTCTATCTCCTTCATCACAGACCATATGGCGTCTATCTCCTTTGTCACAAACCTCCCGCGTCCATCTCCTTTGTCACAAACCTCCAACGTCCATCTCCTTCGTTCACGACCAAAATCATCAGATCCAGTGATGAGAAATGCGATGACGACACAGATCTGGTGGGTTGCGATGACGACAGTGGTAACGGCGAGGACGGCGACGGTGGCAAGGAATATGATATCGTTGTCGTCTTTGAATTTTGACTTGCGAAGCTTACCTATGCCACAGCTGAGCCTGACGACAGCAACAATCTTTCCCCAAATTAAACTGGGAAATCAGCATCGTTGAACGTTCGATTAAATGTGGTGACCTCTATACCAGGCTGGTAAACCTAACTCGGTTCTCTCCCTCCTTGATTTTCTCGCTACTTTGCTCGGCGGAAGCCTTAACGTAGTGCACTGAGATCCTAGTTGCATCAAGGGACATCATCCTCTTCCTCCTGGTTTGAAAATCGCAGAGCTTGGAGGAGCAGTGGGCGAGAGTTGTAGAAAACAATGTCGTCGTTGAATGGTTTGGAGTGAGTGTGAGAGGGAGCTCCATTACAGAGCAGAGAGAGATAGAGTCAAAACTCAAAATTGAAGCTGGATACAGGGTATTTTGGTAATTTCACACTAGATATACATATTTTAATTAAAAAATTATATCTCACTTCTTCCATCCTACCAAACAGGTTTTAAAACCCACTTCCAATTTCAGTTCCACATCCATTTCTAACAAAAACATTTATATGTACCAAACGGGGTATAAGGCTTTTTTTTTGTTTACGCATAATGAAATAGGCTTCCTTAAAGGGTCGAAATTCACATCTGCCCAACCCAATCACGAAGGGTTTTCGGAATTTGATTGAGACAGCAATAAATAAAGGTAGGGTTTTTGCGTGCCTTCATCTGAAAGGGATTCCTTATCTTCTTGACTTCTTGTACTGATTGGTCTTTCATTTCACTCCACGGTCTGCGAACTGAGGTTCCTTCTTTGCTTGAGACCTCGAAGGTGAAAAGAATCTAGCAAAGGTATTATGGTTGCCGCTCATTACTTCAGTATTTCACTACTGAAATCTCATTTCTTTTAGATTTTCTTCATGTGACCATCATTTCCTTCGTTTTCATGTGGTCATCGGTAAATTCATTTTCTGTAGGGTTTGGGTTTTGCGATTATATTAGCATCTATTTAGATTTCTTTTTCCCCCTATTTTCGGAGCGGATATGGGGTTTAAGGGATCGATTAGTCCTATTCGTACGAGTTGATGAGATTTTCATGCTGATTTTGAGCGGGCTTTCTATGTGATTGACTGCGCTCAGTTAAATCCTCTTGGTTTCTACTTGCTTTGTTCTTTGATAAAAATCAATTTTTCATTATTTGTAATTTTGGAGAGAATTTTTCTGAGCTCGAGTCTTAGGGATAGAATTGGTATATGGGAGTATCAATTGTCGCCCCGAAGTGTCATTTAGGTACTTGTAGCTAGGTATGTTAAAGACTAACGCATTATATGAGAGACTTGAGCTTAGCTTGTTTGATGCTCATGCCTGTGACTCGGATTTGACTTATACATGAAGAGTTATTGATTTAATTACTTAATTATTATTATTATTGTTGTTGTTGTTGTTGTTGTTGTTGTCGTCATCAAGTTTTTGTATTCGATCAGGGGTGTATGCATTGCCTCCAATGATGAATAAAAATAACTTTCATTCTTCTGAATTGCTTCATGCGGAAAATTATTGGAGACCTGAACTGAGGAGGCTTTATGAGAATTCTTTTTATTTTAGGTTTCTATTGTAAAATTAGACTTAAAAGTCTTCTTGGATTTTGGGTACAATTGGCCCTGCTGTTTATTATCAGTGCTTTAGATAGGCCTTACATTTTTTAATTGTTATATGGCTGTCTGCATTGAAGTTAAGTTTTCTACGAATGGATCTTATCTTCTGGCATTTCACTTGTATGCAGATGAATCGGGAAAAGTTGATGAAGATGGCTGGTTCGGTTCGAACTGGTGGGAAGGGTACCATGAGAAGGTATATGCATGTGCCAATCTGGTGATTTTCATTCAATTTATGTTATGGTTAGTAGATACCAGATAGATTATTACAGATGCTCTTTTTTATTTGCATGTTTTGGTATTTGTATATGTTAGTAGATACCATGAGAAAGTATATGCATGTTTTGGTATTTGTCATTTGTTCCTTGATGTAGTTCTATTATTTCTCTGAAGCTATCCGTTTTGAGCCCCAAAAAGAAAAAATGAATTCATTTTTGCTTGTTTATGCTCTATGCCATTTCTGCATTTTGTTCCTTACCACAGAAGTATGCATATTTACAAGCAAATCAACATTATTCCTTTTTCTCCCCAATTTTTTTTTTTTGTGCATATGCATGAGGCATTATGAAATATATATCTTTAGCTATTTCACTGGATTATTAGGTTGAGTTCCATTTTGGCATTTACATGAATTCTGACAATTACAGAAAGAAGAAGGCTGTCCACAAGACAACAACGACAGATGACAAAAGGCTTCAGAGTACCTTGAAGAGAATAGGGGTGAATGCTATCCCTGCAATTGAAGAAGTTAACATCTTCAAGGATGATGTAGTTATCCAGTTTCTAAACCCTAAAGGTAATGTCTGTACATCTTCACAAAATTGACTATTGACTACAATTTCAATTTGGGCGGTGTATTTTGTTTACATCTTAACAAAATTGATTGTTGACTACATTTTTAATTGATTTTTTACAGTTCAAGCATCAATTGCTGCCAATACCTGGGTTGTTAGTGGAGCTCCTCAAATAAAGAGTAAGCATCTTCATTAATCTAATAAGATTTGCCATTATCTGACTGAACTTAAAGTAATTTTTGGCACACTTTGAATATTCTGGAATTTAATGTGTGAAAATAATTCAAAGCTAGATTTTTATATTTGAAATTTGACATATGACGTCTCTCTTGCAGAGTTGCAGGATATACTCCCTAGCATTATCCACCAATTAGGTATGTGACTCGCATCTCATGTCGGTTACACTTTTCTTTTTGTTCTGCTTACTGAATACTGAGTATTATTTGTTCCATGAAAACGATGCAGGACCCGATAACCTGGAAAATCTGAAGAAGCTTGCTGAGCAGTTCCAAAAGCAGGCTCCTGAAGCAGCAGTTGATGGTGAAACTGCGGTGCAAGAGGAGGATGATGATGAGGTCCCAGATCTTGTTGCCGGAGAGACCTTTGAGACAGCTGCTGAGGAGAAGACCACCGAAGCATCTTAGATTATAGCTTGACTGTGCCGATATTTGCTAATGTTTCTAAGATATTTTTTACCCTCTCAAATTTCAAGTATTTTCAGGTGCTTCTTGTTTTCTCTAAAATAGTTGCAATGCTCCCGAATCGGCTTTCCCTTCCCCTTGCTAATACCATATAATGAGCCTCATCGTTGAAGGTAGAAGCCAGTTTTGCTGCATAAAGTGCAATCTGAGTTCACATTTGGGTGCAGCAAACAATGATATTTTAGTTTTGGAGAGCCATGCAATTCATTAGCCCGAGTAGGACCTACTACAGTAATTCCTGAGATGGATTGTTTCGTAATTAACATGGCTGAAGTCCTGCCAAAAGTTTAGCTTAATTAGTCACATTGATCAAAGTTCACAGCTGAGCTTAGCTGTTTTGGGTATTTGATTTTTGGGTTAAAGTGCAATTTTAACAATAAAGTTTTACGCTAGGAGTGCCTGGCACCAAAGTTTCAGAATGAGTAAAAATGTACACAATGTTGTCAAAATGATGCAAAAAGAATAACTCCGTTAATCCAGCTAAATGTCTGTCACCTTTTTATCCGTGGATCCCACAAAAATCAGTTTTCTTCCCCCCTTTCATCCACGTCATCTCTCCTTTTCATTCCTTTCTCTGTTCCTCTCTCTCATTCTCTTCTTCTTGTAACGACATAGGCATCATCATCGGAGTGACCCACGACGCCGTACCATCCCTCACGTTGGAATTCATTGAAAATAAAACCAACCATTAAAGAGAGGGGGAAAAAGGTAGATAAGTCCGAGACTTCTTTTCTCTACTGTTCCAGGAAATATATATATCCATCAACTTCAAAGATAAGATTTTGTTTGTTACCTTAGATAAACCTTTTTCCATTTCTGGCCTACCTGATCAGTGAAACGTGAGAATATTAACAAAAATGACAATAACAACACCAAGGAGTAGCCGGAGAAGAAAATCGGAAGAGTAAGGGCTCGCAAGAACATTTACCGAGGACTTCGGCAACGGCCATGGGGCAATTTTGCAAAGCCAAGCTCAACTTCCCGCCCGCTTGTTTGGTTATTCTAGAACCAGCCTAGAAGAAACATTGCCTCGTCACCGGCCCCAACGACGCCGTTCAACTCAACCAAGAAATCTCAACCAAGAAGCAGTGCCTTGTCACCGGCTACTTTGGAACGCCATGGCTGTACGTTTTGCGTTGAACTCCTCGGGGTTAAGCCATGGCTGTATTATTTAGTGTCATCTCCATGGATTACCGTCTCATCTAGGAGCCTTTTGCTGGTTTTTCATTGATGAAATTCACGGTTTTTGATTCCGGAAATGCTCTATGTGCTCCCTCGTCATACCAAGGTGGTTGTTACCGGAAATAACCGTACTAAATCGATGCTTGTTGGTCTCCAAGCAGTGGTTAAGAAGGCTGATGCCGGAAACTGGGTTTTGAGAAACTTGGTCTCCAAGGAGTGAAAGTTCCATCAATCGAAATTTTTTCCTTTCAAAGTCTTCATCGTGAGCTTCATGTTGGCGGGTTCTGAGAATGATGCCGATGTCGGAAACTGCAGAAATCCGATCTCTTGTTAGATTACAATTGCAATCTGAGAATGACGCCGACGCTGAAGATCGAATCTATCTTCATCCTCTATACTTTTACTGGTTCAAGGAGGAAGATTGGCTAAGACGCTGAGATTGAGAGGATGAAGATATTACTAGTATAAAAATT
>JANTPZ010092588.1:0-23801 GCA_025593235.1 Vachellia pachyceras
CACAGAACTAGGTGTACCAACAAGGTGGAAGAACAAGGAGCCTTTGATGAAATGAAGAGTGCAGAGAGAAAACCTAATGGAGCTTCCCTGTTCTCCGTTTTGTCTTGCCGGTAACTTCCCTGTTTTGACTCCTGTTGATCTATGAACAATGAAGAGTTAAAGAGACAAAACACAGCAGCTTTCCCTTTTAACTCAACAAGGGCCACAAGTGTCTTTTTACAACAAAAATTAATGCCAGAATGGTCTCTTGGGACTGCTATTTAAATATTACAAAGTTTGGGACCAATGGTTAAATATCTTGGTTAGGTGGGACCAAACACTAAATCCCCCTTTTTTTTTAGCTTGACCCTCCATTTAATACTACACTCTTTTGAATTTTAACCAGCTCCATTCAATAACCTCCATCTAAATTCTAAAATGAGTATTATTGGGAACAAATAATAATTATACCTTAAAATTTGAAATCTGACATGTTTTTGGACGGCATAAAAATTTCAATTAATATGGTTATAGATGTTTTTATTTTCCCTTAGAGCAAGAAAATATTGATCACTCATTAACACCGTTTGTTCTAGCACAAGACATTTAAGAAAACTGCAGCAAATCCCTATGTACTAAAGCAAGTGCACAACATTCAAATGGCCTCAAATTGTGCGAATTATTCTCTTTTTGAAAAATGGGGCTTATTTGCAGGTTCTTCACAACCCACATGCTCTGCCCAGAAACAATGGATGCAAGCAGTACAGAGACCTTCCAGCCTCGAGGGAAGTAATGGAAATCTCCAAGCAAAAAACCCTTAGCCTTCGCTTTCTCACATGTTGACTGGCTCTATTGAACTCACCTTATTGCATAAACAGAAATTAGGATAAAAACCATTACACATAAACCCAGTTAATAAGATCAGAGGTCATTGCTCAAGAGAATGCTTTATGCATGGAACGCAGAAAATACAAAAAAATTTCTAAACAGATATAAGATACAACAATAGAGTTAGCTACGTGACACGCATTGTGTATTATTTACAATTACAATGCTTCACTATGAGGGCAGAAAACTAATTAGCACTTCTCAAGAGCCAAGATCAAATCAATTTTCTTAGACAGTAGAGGAACATGGAAGACGTCGTAGCATATACTGATCAGTGATCACAAGAAATTTAAAAGATAGAGACACAATCATATCCACATCTAATTTCCATGATAAGACAATATGTCAACCCAACTGGACGAAGTAGAAGACTAGAACTTCAAAACGTGATAAAACAAGGTCAATTGTGGTTAAATATCGCGAACCTCACTAATATTAATTTAATTTATAAAGATAAATTAAATTCATTGGCTCATTATTTGGATTAATTAAATGGATATGATTTGATCAGATCAATGTAATCCAAATTAAGATTGCAAAATTCAAATTTCACTTTTTGAATTTCAAATTTCAACTTTCAAGATTAATCAAGATTAGATCTTAAAATCTTTTGAAATTCAAATTTCAAATTAGATCTTGAATATCTTTTGAATTTCAAATTTCAAATTTCAAGATTAGATCTTGAATATCTTTTGAAATTCAAATTTCAAAATTAGCTCTTAAATATCATTTCAAATTTTGAATTTCAAGATTAATCAAGATTAGATCTTGAATATCTTTTGAAATTCAAATTTCAAGATTAGATCCTGAATATCTTTTGAATTTCAAACTTCGAATTTCAAGATTTATTAAGATTAGATCTTGAATATCTTTTGAAATCCAAATTTCAAAATTAGATCTTGAATATCTTTTGAAATCCAAATTTCAAGATTAGACCTTGAATATCATTTCAAATTCGAATTTAAAGATTAATAATGATTAATCTTGAATATCTTTTTGAAATTCAAATTCGGAATTTTCAAGATTAATGAAAGATTAATCTTGGATTATGATGCATTCCATGAGTTCTATAAACATGAGTGCTCGTGAACAGTAGAGGCATCCCATTCTGAATTTGAATTCGCTCTTGAGCCATAAAACCCTAGAAAGAGTGAAACGAAGAGGTGCTAGCACGCTGCCATTGTTGGTAACTGTTCGGGTGGATACCGGTAGAGGGAGGCGATAAAAGAAACGTCATCTCCTCATGATCAAAAGCAAGAACATGGAAGGTCGTGGAACCTGAAGAGATCCAAACGCAAGAAACACTTCAGATTCAAAACGCAAAAGGTACGCCTTCACAACAGATCCGTATTTAGGATTAGAAAATTTTAAATTTCGCTGCATGTACATCCTAATCCCAATAGTAGTATCAGAGCCAGGTCAATTGTGCGTTTAGATTGAGTTTGTATGATTAGCATGAGATGCATGCTTTCTTGAATTCATATGTGCGTCATGACTAAGAATATGATATATAGATGATATATGAGTTCTCATATTCTTGAAGCATGTATGTTGTAAGCATGTATGAGTGATGTATGTGATACATAACATGCGTTTTAATTTTGTATATGATACATGATGTATGCATTTTCGAATCTGTTCATATGAAGGGATATATGTTCGTATACATATTATGTATACACAAGTACGGTTTTGTTCTCATGAATATGTTCATGCGTTCATACGGTAGGGATTCGTATATGATGCGAATCTGCAATACATGTGATGTATTGTTATGGTCATGGGTTTATGCGCTGCTCCTCGACCCTATATGCGTAGCGCGATATAATCTAAACACAATAAGAATCATTTATATAGAATAAATCATTGCTTATTGTGATTTGATCTTGAATAATTGAATGGGTATGGTGAAACAACATGGCTTTACTTTTACAAAGGGTTGTAAAATTTCAATCGGCCTGTGTGTCGTGACTTCCTCTAAAGATTCTTGATGTACATTCTTCTCTCACCCCACTCTCCTCGTATGTTCAAACGAGGTTTCTCTCAATGTATTCTTTTAATCTTTTCTAGAATTCCTCTCATTGGCTTGGGAGGATTTAGGTTAGGACAACCGTGTTGTCTCACGTTTATTATATGCTTTTGATTAGATCATTGCATGATAGTTTACGATTATTAAATATGGTATTGTATGAGATGCAATAACAACCCGTATTATATTCGTAAAATTAATTCGTTGAACCCTCCAAATGAATCTTAATTCATAATGCCGTCAATTAATGAATAATTGTCAAAACCTCGATCGCTCAGTTGTAGGTTCCATCAAAGTGGATGCTTTTGAGTTATCTTGAGAAGACAATCATGAGTAATGGTGCTACTCACACAATTCATTATTCTCTTGACTTAATTGAGATTATCAAAACGGTTTTGGATCTTAAGGCATTAGATGGAATTAAACATGCTGGGTCATATGATGACCGAATCCCATAAAATCTAAGAGTTACATGTGATATAATTGGTAAAGGGTTACCCACCTAAATAACTTAAATTTAAGGTCTTGCCAAAGTGGAGTTAAATTTAAGTGAAATATGGGTCTTAGCCCATTAATTATATTGAGAGTTATTAATTCAGTGGGAGATTACTTATATGCTTTGTGTATTTTGAAATTGTAAAATCATGTCGACTAGTAATACTGCTACACTATCGCTGCGATTGGTCCTTGAGAAGGACAAACTCAACGGAACCAACTTTCTTAACTGGTTCAGGAACTTGAGAATTGTTCTCAAGCACGAAAGAAAGACTTATGTCCTTGATCGACCCATTCTTTATATACTTTGCAACATGCAGAATTGAAATGGAGCTCATGAATGCAAGTTGTGTACTTCTAGTCTTGTGTGCTTTGAGTAATTTAGTTTTTGATGCTACGAGATATGTTCATATTTAATGTTCAATAATACCTCAAACATGATTGCTTCCAATACAAAGATACATATGGTTAGCAATATAGATACACATAAAAACAAGTCCCCTTTATATAACAGTCCAAACATAATCATGTAATCCAAACAATTTCAAACTCAATTGGATTCCAATTCATAACTTACAAAGCCATTCACCATTCTAAATCCATTTTTAAACTATCAATTTTTCTTCCAAATATGTTCAAAATGTAGCCTTCAGGAACTACATCCAAATCCAAGCACAGTTGGCAATTGAAAACAATTCCAATAGTTTAAAAATGTACGGAATAATATAATGAATTTTTTTAAAACCAATAATAAACTCAAAGGAGATGAAATACATACAAGTATGTCAAAAGACCAAAAAGGCCTTAGCTGGTAATATGACAACAGATAAACACATTAAACAGAAATGAGGCTAAAAACAATTAATATGAAAACAAATTGAAGGACTTATAAACCTTTTCCTTTGAATTACCTATAATTCTTTTGCCTGAAAAATGTTAGATGATGGAGTGGGATATAATTGCCTCAATAAGTGTATACTAACAAGGTGTTAAGTGGGCTAACATCATTTACGAGGCTAAAAAATAGTTTTTAAGAAAATGAAAAAAAATTGTTTGGTAAGGTGCATCTGATACCACATAAGGTACATTTGATACTAAAGGTAAAGGTTCAAAACTACCCTTTTATCTTTTGGAAAAAGAGTTGTTAGCACCATAAACAAAATTTGAGTACAAAAATATCTACAATCATTCAAAAATAGCTATAAAATGTCATGGCTGTTAATTTTAAAAATGTTGACCGTAAGTTTAAAATGTTGGACCGAAACCTATGATATGATCGATGAGGTGCCGATGAGAAGGTAGTATCTAGGTATTTTCTCCCTCTCCTTCTTTTTTTACTATGATGAAGCGCACATCACCAATATTGTCTAAAATCTCTCAGCTCCTCCTTACTAGTGTTGTTGGCATCATCGAAGGAGTGAACTTTTGCCAAAAATATTTTGGTGAAGATTATTTAAATTGTCTCCTCATGTATGAAATAGACTGAATGGGGAACATGAAAAGGCTAGTAGACCCCGTACCCGTGGCCCAACCTGTTTAGACCCGTGTTCACGGGGCACAGGTCTAAATAGGCGGGTGTCACGGGTAACGGGCTACCCGTGACACCCCCTCCCAAATGTGAAAAAAGTGAGCATCCAGTAGACATAAAGACAAAAAAGAGCATAGAAATGGATCGGCTTTACAATATGCATAAGGTCATAGAAAATATACATATGGATTCTGCACTTCATATGGGTTTTATCATGCCACACGTTGACAGAATGACAGTAAAGGGCATAGAAATGGATTGGCTTTACAATTACAATTACAATTGACAGCAAATTCCAAATATGTAATTCCCAGTCTTGTTCAATGCACTATAGAAGGCAAGCAATTAAATCTTTAGGTTGGAGTGCTAAGCAGATTCCAAAAAATTAGAGGCAAGAACAATGGTTGGAAATAAAGATGCTCATATCGAAAAATGAAATAAGGATGGTCTGATGTGATGATTTCATTAAAACAGTTCTGACAATAAATTGAAAACAATGCAGGAAAAAAATAAAGAAAAAGACTCAGCTAGAGATTATCGATGACGAAGCAAACCTGTGACTGTGACTCTGTGAGGTCGCAGCTGGAGCTTAGAGAGGAGTACTCACTACTACTTAGTCTAGTCAGACTTGGAGCTGGAGACTGGAGTTAACTCGGAGACTCGAGAGAGACGACAAACGACGATCGACGAGTGAGAGACTGAGGTGAGTGAGGTCTGAGAGTCGAGAGTCGAGAGAGACGACAGATCAGAGTTGCGAGATAGAGAGAGTAGAGACCGAGAGATGAGAGTATGAGACAGAGATCAAGAGAAGAGAAGACTGATGATTCACCGAAGTCTAAAATCTAATCTCTAAAGCTGAACTGCTGAAGGCCTGAATCAATGACCCATCAGACTCCTCACCGTCTTGTCACCCCTGCCCTAGAGTGCCCTGCCTGTGCTGTGCGTTGCATGAGACACTGAGACTTGCCTCTTCTTTTTCATTTTGTTATACGGGTGGGGTGCGGGTACCCCGTGGGTGCCCCCGCACCCCATCCCGTTTAAGCATTTACCAGCTCATTATGGACTCGCCCGTTACGGGTCCACAATGGGTGGGTATTAACGGGCTCGATTTTCCGGGTTGCGGGCGGGTTCGGGTCTCCTTGCTCACCCCTAGTAGCGGCATCTTTCTTCTGCCTCTTGTTAAAAATTTGTTTCCTCAAATCATTGGAACAGGGTTTTAAGTTGGGCATTTAAACCATGCAATGTACACTTTTACACACCTTCACCTTGGCATATTGACCCATCCAAGCTACAGGCTGGCTCTCGTGGTCGGACATGATCAGCAATTTTTTGTTTGTGTGGAAAGGGTATGACTCAACTAGCAATCTAAATGCCGATCTTCTACCAACAATAAAAACAAGACTGTACTCATTCTTAGGTATGTTCAAGTAATCCATGATTCTAGTCTTCACATCATGTTCCATAGTTACCTTTTTAGCGCCACCATAAAATGCATGGTTGATCAAGTTTAAAGAGGATTCTCAATAGTTAATGGTCTTAATGAAGAGAAAAGTTCAAATCCATAATAATCAAGGCAAATCTTTTGGGAAAATGTGAATGTTCATCCGACCTTAACTAATACACTAGACCAGACCTTAGATTGAGACTGGATCGGACTAGACCTCGGGATGCCTTATTCAACCCAAGGTATAGCCAAACCAAACCTCGGGTTGGGCTCATACCTTGGCTGGTCTAGTCAATACTTACCTCTATCTGATACCACAATGGACTACCTATCTACATATGATACCACTAGAACAAAATTTGGTAAAGAAATGCTATTTTCTCTCCTTAATCTTAGAAAATTGATATTTAATAATATATCTAATATGATACAATAGTATTTATTCTCCTAAAAAATAATGGACATAAAATGCAGCTATTAATAAAAATAAAAATATAATACATTATTCATTTGAAATTTTGAATGAACAACGAGTACTAAATGATCATGTTTTCTCTTTAGCAATGCTAACTAATTGTTAGGCTGTTAAATTCAAAGCAACAAAACAAATACCCTCTTTAATGCATGTGAACAAGTCAATTAACCTAATCTTTACTTGCATAAATCAAATCATTATCATGTATAAAATAGAAATCTATGAAATTTAGAAGTTCTCTGTTATAAGAAACTTTTTAGAAATGAAAAAAATATAAGAAACTATCAAAATGAAAAGCAGTTGTATAAAAAACAAATAAAGAAAAACTTAACTTTTTTTATTTAATATATAAAATTATATAAAAAAATAATGAATCAGCCGTATGAATAATGAAGTTAATTTTTATGTTGTTGGACTACTAAAAGTTTATGTTTTTAAAATTTAAATTTTATATTAGATTTCATTTTGACCACAACTTTGTCAAATTTTTAATCCTCTAAAACTTAACTAAAAAATGTCTCTCACGGATTAATATATTGAAAAGACTTGCAAGGAATAGAAGCTAATTTATGTATATTATTTTTAATGACCTCGTGAGGAAAAAGTAAAATAACAAACCTTTTCTCCTTTTTTTTTCGTTGCCATTTGTTGTCCCTAACCCTTGAACAACATTTCTAAACATAAATCTGACCATATATATATATATTACATTTACACTCCATTTAAAATCTCAAGTCTTGCTTTCTATATCAAGAAACAATCACACTATTTAGATAAGTCAGGGCAAAAATAAAGATGAGACTCAGCTATCTTCACCCCTGCCATATTCCTCTTTCTTTGCTCGAATTCCTTCTGTGACAATATAACAGCCTTTAGTTCAACACTATGGCATCAAGATTGATGGATTAGCTCTATGGTGATATTGCAACTTGACAATCAGATCAAGGGGAGATTCGTTATTCACTCGCTTCTTTTTTCTGTTAAAATTGGGTCTTATTGGCAACGTATTTACAGGTTTGTGATCTGTAAACAAATTTCATTTTATTCAACTGTGAATTTTATTCTATGGTCTTCCTATTATCCTGTTTGCATCATCTGTCCATGTGATCTCTAGTCGCTTAAAGGTCAAATTTAATACTCAAAATTATGCAATTAGTGACATAACCTCAAGGTCGATCTCTAAAGACTTTAAATGTCTCTATGCAATTAGTTAGCAAATCTATTCAACAATTTAGGGGATGAAATTAATTCTGTATGTATATTCTGAATGAGCAGCATTATCTAACTATTTTGATTTCTGTATGTATACATATAGCTTATTCACTATATGTATAATTAATTAGGGGTAGTCCCTCTAAATTAATTTTGTTTATTTTGATTTCCTTATCAATTAAATTGGAATACACTAAGATAGGAACAAAGAAACGAATTAATATCAAGAATGCTATCTAGGAGTCTATGAATCTATCGTCATTACTTATGAGTGAATAAGCTATCACAGAACTGATAATCTAGATCAACAAGCACATATCTGGCCCTTTCCAAAAATAACATTGATCAATGTTACTCATGTATTTGTCACTATCCACAGTTTTAGCACTTAATCAAATACAAAATTAGAAAATAGGTATTCTAAATCAAGAATTTCATCTCCAGACAGTGCTAAATTGATAGAGACATATGCATGAGTACAAGGATGCAAACACATCAATACTTCACTAATCAATACAATGTTAAACTCCAGAGTGTAAATCTGAAACGAAAATAGGTGATAAGAAAAAGCTCCCTTTCAAGGCAAAGCTTTGGCTCATCATATGTCCCAGGAAAGCAAGAAATCTAGCCGGACATGGTGAGGGTTGCAGCAACAGTGATGGTGATCTTGCCTCCACGATCTGCCATGGCTGGTTCCGACAATGAAGATGCAACCTATGCAGCGAGGGTGCGATAGAGAAGCAAATGCGCTGATGGGAAATTGGGAGTGCTTGTATGTATTCTTGTTACGAACACAATTGAATAATGGTGATTCCCTAGATACTGGGATATATTCAATAACGTAATGCACAGAACAAATCAAACTCCAAGTTCCAACGGTACAGAGAACAGTAACAACTAACAGAAATGTCAAAGAGCTAACAGGAAAAAGAAACAGAAATACCCCTGAGGGTCCAGAAGGGAATTAGGGAGAGAGAGATAAATAGAATACATATGACAATAATCCACCCCTCAACTCATGCACTCTCCCCTTTTATTCCCTCACCTTCCATGTGACATGCCTTTGATGTGTGCTACGATGTGTCCCTCCAGGTTCGTATATGGGTTGGGCATTGCTCCCTTTGTCCTTGTCTGCCTCACCCTCTGCATGTCCCATAACATCACCCCACTGTAGGACAGTGAACTTGTCCCCAAGGTTGAAAGAAAGGTAGGACTTCTTGAAGTCAGCTAAAGCTTCTCAAGTAGGGGTACCCTGGTTGTCCCACTGAACCAATATATGTGGTATCCACTGCTCATGTCGTCTGGTCCTGTGAACATCCAGAATCGCCACCGGTTTTAGGGATAGTCCCTCCATCTCTTGAGCAAGGAGATATGAAACACAGGATGTATTTTCACGGTCTCCACTAGTTTCAGCTTATATGCCACTGAACCGAGCTTCTGCTCGATGGGGAATTGCCCAAAATACCTTAGAGCCAGTTTGTTGATCTTTCTCTGAGCCACCGAGTGCTGCCGATCCGGATAGAGCTTGACAAACACCATATCACCCACCTCAAAATGGACCTCAGTCCTTCACTTGTCGATAAAACACTTCATCCTTTCCTATGCCTTCAATAAATTTCCCTTTAACATTCCCAATATGCTGTCATGCTGCTGTAGTTGCTGATAGAACTCTGTCGGTAAGTCATCAGTGAGAGTCATTGGTAACAGAGCTGGAGGATCGTGGCCGTAAATAGCCTTAACAACTTCAAGTGCAACAGCTATACCAATGACAAAGTGATGAGGCATAGGAACCAAATTCAAATTCTCATTGGTTGAAACACCCCCAGGATCAAAGACCATATTAGAAAGGGCAGGACTATTGCAGCAATGCATCGATATAGGAAATAAGTGATGAATCTAAATTACAAAAGTTAAGTAACTATTTGTCTTACATATTCCAGGGACAAACGCCAATCTAATAGGCCAAAAATCATAATCTCGTTTGTGTCAAGTGGGTCCAAAAGTCCAAGAAGTGAGAGAGATTAGAAGAGCTAGGAATCTTTAATGAAAAGAGACTACCGACAACATAGTTTAACTCACCTGTCAATCTTTGAGGTTCATCGACACAACAGGTGTGTGAAGCGTCCTTGGGGAGTTCAGCAGCAATTACCACACAAGACAGAGAAGAAACAATCGACATACCTCGAGAATGGGATCCATGATGGAGACGAAGCGAGGCTCGAGTTTGTTTTTCATCTTCAGTTGAGAAGTCTGGACCCTCTTGATTTAATAGATCAATTTCCTTCTCCAATTGCATTTCTAAAGAGTGGCTAACAGCGTTCGTCGGTTTGGGAAATAAAGATTTGGCTGACCAACAGATGCAACAATCTTATAATCATCGAGAAGCATTGCGAGAATTGCAGCCTCCAATCGATCAAGTCGAGAAGAACTCACCGACTCCATATGATCCATCCTAGAAGTCATGCAAGAAGTACCTAGTTCCACTTTGGCCTTCAATTCCTTGATCACAACTTAGAGTGCAGATAGTTCATCTTCCTCAAAATCATCAGCCAATGCGGAATCTCTCAATGAAAGCACCATTTGTTACGAACACAATTGAATAATGGTGATTCCCCAGATACTGGGATATATTCAATAACGTAATACACAGAACAAAGGAAACTCCAAGTTCCAACGGTACAGAGAACAGTAACAACTAACAGAAATGTCAAAGAAGTAACAGGAAAAAGAAACAGAAATACCCCTGAGGGTCCAGAAGGGAATTAGGTGTTGATACCTTGTTTTGATGATAACAAAATTATGCTAAGAGATTGCAAAATGATTCTTAAATCTCAAGTTTTAAAGTATTGATTCAGTGCTTCATGAAAATACTCGAGTGTTTTTGTCAAAGTATTGACAGTACTTGAGCAGTGGAATTCAATGCTCGAGCACTGCAAGTTTTAATCTTAAGAAAATTTAGTGCTCCCAGGTAATACTCCAAGTATTGACATGAAGTGTTATCAATACTCGACTATTGGAATGTGGTATTCAAGCACTGTGTTTTGAAAATAAGTTTTTAAACTATACTCTGAGTAAACACTTCAAGCATTGGCATAGAGTAATGCTATTGCTCGAGTATTGCAAGTCAGTACTCGAGCATTTGGCAAAAACAGGGCTTACAAATAATGCTGCAATGAAGTACTGCAAGTATTGGCTGACAGCAGAGCCAATGCTCGAGCACTAGGTTTACAATACTCGAGCATTGAGGTTTCTGAAAACACTTCAAGTCAACACTCCAAGTATTGGCTGAAAGTATTGCCAATACTCGAGCACTGTATTTCAGCACTTGAGTGTTGACTGTTTTTCTCAACACCATCAGGCAACACTTCCAGCATTGGCTAACAGCACAACCAATGCTCGAGCACTGCAAATGCAGTACTCGAGTGTTGAGCTTTCTGTTAGTGCTGTCAAGTAACACTTCAAGTAATAGCTTCCAGCAAAAGCCAACACTCGAGCACAATTTCCAGCACTCGAGTGTTGAAGTTTTTCACACAACACTGGAAGCCAACACTGCAAGCATTGACTGCAAGCACTGTGAATACTCGAGCACTATCTTTCAATGCTCGAGTATCAGGCTGAAATTTTTCACTATTCACCAATACTCTTATATAATGCTCCAGCATTCAATTCAAGCATTACTAATACTCGAGCACTATAATCTAGCACTCGAGTAATGTGAATTTCCAAAATTTATATTTTCCATCACTTGCACAGATTACTCGAGTATTCCTTGAAAGCATTATCAGTACTCAAGCATTGTGATTTATTACTCAAGTATTTAACTTCTTTTCAATCACTTTCATATAATACTCGAGCATTATATCAGAGCACTGAACTTTTCTTTGAAAAACCTCAAACAACACTCTAGCATTGAAAAAGCTATGCTCGAGCATTGTTGTTCTGACAGCTTTTGTCTGACACACTCAACCTACGCTGCTCACCTACTTTCCTTATTTGTGTAACGACATTTTTGAATTCTAACTGCTCTCATAAATGCAGAAGCTTTAAATATTAAATGAGGAAAGAAGCACAGGCATGGTCCGAGACTCGGAGAACTTAACGTTCTTCTGTAACATTCAACCTCGTTTGACTCAGTAGCATTTAATGCCATGAATGAAAAGCCAAATGGTCGACGATGAGAGTAACGGCTATTAAATGGAGTCTAATGGACAGTTAAGAGTCTCTCATCTATAAAAGGACCAGCCTTCTATACAGAGAGAAGAACAACAATAATACAGAGCATTAAGAGCTGCATTTACTACATTCTCTGTATTCTTTCATTAATTCTTTCTGAGCTTCATTATTAGCCATCCACTCTTTTAAGAGAGATATCTGAGGTAAAAATACTTTGTAAACTTGTGAGAAACTCAAGGACGGGACCTTGAGTAATCTGGGTTGAAAGTGAGATAAAAATAGAGAGTGATTGACTCTGTTTTAGTGAGAAGAAAATGGGGGAGTGGATTCCCAACTTGTAAAGGCTTGTGAAGCCTCTTTCTGTTGTTGATAGTGAATTTGGAAATCTCGGAGGTGCTCTGAGGACTGGACGTAGGTCAAGAAGACCAAACCAGGATAAATCTCTGTGTTCATCATCTTTCTCTTTTCTCAGTGACTTTATTTCTGTCTGTGTTTTCAAAGTGCTAAATTTTTATTAGACCGATTCACCCCCTCTTGGTCAAATCCTATTCTTACATTAGGGGGAGAGAGAGATAGACAGAATACATATGACAATAATCCACCCCTCAACTCACGCACTCTCCCCTTTTATTCCCTCACCTTCCATGTGACATGCCTTTCATGTGCGCTACGATGTGTCCCTCCGGGTTCGTATATGGGTTGGGCATTGCTCCCTTTGGCCTTGTCCACCTCACCCTCTGCATGTCCCATAACAATTCTCTTCCTGATGGTGTTAGAAAAAGGTAATGATAATGATGAAAATAAAAGCATGTGTTTTTGGCCAGAGGTAAACCGAATTTTTAGGAGAAAGAGTATTTTTGTGATGTTGGTGCCAGCTGTCTTTTTCTAGTTCTCCTTTAACCATATTCAGTTCCAGTTAGTTTCCTCCCTTTTAGTTCTTCATTTCTGTTTCTCCAGGAGATCCCCAAGACGCAGCATTTTTCCACATTCTTTTGGTCTCCTCAACATTTAGTTCCAAAATGTCCTGCACGTTAAGTCCAAATATGATGTAGTAATATGTAATTGAAATGAAAGACATTTAAGGGATTTAAGGAGTGGTAATAAAAAAATCTCAAATTACCAATTAATTCACATAATCATTCCTTAACAAAATTATCTTCTAATTAATACGATTAAGCTTAAATAAGGTATTAGAGAGTCAATATTAGGTGCATTTATTTCACGTAAAATAAGGATTTATCAGCATGCCTTCAACTCCTGTGTGGATTTGTGATTTGGTCGCTATGAAGCTGCTACTTTAACAGCAGCTGCCATCCTTGTATTTTTGCTTCCTCCTCCTAAGGTCTTGTTTGGAAGCTAGTTGTGAAACCTATGTTTAGTTTCAAAACCTAGATTTTGTCCAAGTACAAAATTTTTTCTAAAAAGCTATTTTAGTTACAAAACCTCAGTTTGAAACTTATGTTTTGAAACCTAGGTTTTCTCTTTCTTACTTTTTCATCTTTCCTCTTTCCTACTTTTTTCCTTCTTTCTCTTTCCTACGTTTTCTTTCTATCTCATCTTTCATCTTTCCTACATTTTCTTTCTTCTCTTTACTCTTTTCTACTTTTCATTCTTTCTCTTTTTTCTTTTCTACCCACTTTTTTGCCTTGGAATCCGTAAAAGCTAATAACTTCCCAAACATAAATCACATTTCAAAACCTAGGTTTTGCCTCGGAATCGGTAAAAGCTATTTTTCAAAATCTATTCTCCAAAACCTAAGTTTTACCTCGGAATCTGTAAAAACTATTTTGAAAAAGAGTTTTCAAACTAGCCCTAAAACAGGTTTAGAGCACCTAGTTGTAGGATTTCCAGCTCTTGAACCATATAACTGATTATTTCATAGGTTATTCTGAACGCATATACCGTACTGTCTACTAATTTTTTATTAATTTCATCTCACTGAGCAAATATTTATATTTAAATCATTTAGATATTGTGTCATTGCTTCTCCAAGTGCCACACAAAGACTTCTTATTGGACTTCCAGAAGCCCCACAATTATGGGCTCCATATGCACTTGATGCCACTGTGCAGTTTGTGGAGCTCCTTCGAGAAGGCTTTATTGTTGCTATTAATTTCACTGTTGTCATTAGTACTATAACTGTGTTTTTGTTGTTTTATCTTTGCGGATGTTTTTCTTTCAGGATGCTCTGAGTATAATTTTAGGTGAGACACTATGGTAAAGGTCAGTTTAATCCATGACCAAATCCCCTCCTTTATTATATTTAATATAGTCAGAACTCAAAATAAAAAGAATACATTATCTTTGTTTATTTTTTCTATGCTGCCAGTAATTTTGTGTATGGTAACGGTAATAAAAGTCTAATCATAGTCTTGAAACCTCTTGGGTGACTCCTTGTTTGTACAAGTTATCCTATTTTTCGCTTGAAGTCATAACTCAATAGTGTCAAGCTTTATCTTTCTTATGAAAAATGTGTTCAGATTCTGCGATTCATGATGTTAAAAGGGTAGGGGCAGTTTTTGTGAGAAGATTGTTGACCAGGAACTAAATCTATTTGGTTTGATATCTTGTAGGATTTCCGGCATACGTAAAATCGGTCGACTCACTGAATATCTATATAAGAATCGGAGCACAAACTCTGATTATGTTACACAATAAAAACAACGAAGGACAGGAGAAGAGATAATACAAAGAGAAATGGGAAAGTCCACGGGGAATTATGTTTTTTTTGTATATTTAGAAACTGAATCCCACTACCCCATATAATACATATGAGAAGTTAATAAAATTTGAAATTCAAGTACATAAAGGGAGAATCACTGCTATAACTCGTGTTATTCCTCTATTTGTATTTTTGCACAAATCTAAATAGGTTTGGGCCCCAATCCATCAAGAGTGGACTATCATATTCCAACATCTCCCACTCACACTTGGTGGATTTAATGTTGTTGATCCAATATCCTTTTATTCCTCCTTTCTTCTTTTATACTAGGTGTTTTACTGTGACCATATAGGTATGACGTCTTCATTCGAGTGTTTGCACTATAAATCCCCTTCTTAGATATCAACATAAGGCATCACTTTAGTGCAATTCGGTTATGTTAGTATAGTGCTTTCAATGTCCTAGATTTACCAATATATACTTCTTAAATGGCCAATTTAATCATATGAAATTAAACTCAGATGGGACGGAAGGAAAAGAATGCACACACACACAAATATATATACCCAAGGGAATTCACGTCAAGGGAGGAAGGAAGCACACGGAGAGGAGACGCAAGGCAAAAACATTCATCATCTACTTTCATCCCTCTCTCATACATCATCATCCCCTTTTTTCTTTCTTTCATCACCCGTCTCTTTTACCACATTATCATCTTCTCTCTCACATCATCATCTTTTTCTCATGGCTGAATCTGGTTTGATCAAGATGATAAGTGGCTAAATCTTGATACTTCTTGGAGATGAAATATTGACTTGAGTTCCTGGAATTTATTAAGGGAGTTATTTTTATTTAATCTTTTTACTTTGTTGATTATCTTGAATTCCTAATTCTAGGATTGATTATGTTTAACTTTGTTATTGATTAAATATTTTTGTTGTTGTTTTAGATTAATGTGCTTGTTTGGTTTTATTTATATATTTCCCGATTGATTTTATGAATTTATATTTGCTTCAATGATCACTGTTTATATAATTTAATTTAATCAATTTGAATATCGCGATAGTGCATTCATATAGGAGACACAAGTACATTAATTTAATTCAATTCAAACATCAAATGGTATTTTTATAGTATTTTTAAGCAATAGCTACAAATGCGATAGTATGAGTCGTTATTGATTAAAATATTAGACTCAATGTGATTGCTTAGGGTTTTCTATTAGACTTGATGATTTTAAAAATCCCATTATTTTTAATTAAACAAGAATGTCAATTACTTGTTTCCAAGAGCTTCTTCCATATTTATATTTCAATTCAATTTCATTTGTTTATTCCAATCTTATAAAGAAAATCTAAAAGATAGTAGTTTAGGATTTATTTTTCTTGCACGCAATTAGTTATAATTAAGAAAATTAATTTCTCAACCCATCCCCATATTTTATTGCATTTTAGACTCTTAGTTTACCTAAAGAAGTTAAATTAAGACTCATTGATAAGAGAGCAACCCGAGTATTGCACTCCATTGCAATTCTTGGTTTAAAAATATTTTGCATTTGATCCCAAGGAATAAAGACGTGGTCAAATTAATCATAAGGGACCAGTCGCGGTATACAATGTCATGTACTTGTATTGTTCTTAAATAGAGATATAATAACATCAATGGATTCATGATCAGGAGAATACGTTTATACCTCCCATTACACAAATTCCAACAATGTTACTATTTCTATCAAGAAGTTCATGCAAGTACCTTAAATAAAAAAACTCAATTATGGCTTTCAGAAATTTTCTTTTCTAAAAGCTCCCACTTAGAACGGGAATTTAAAATTAGCTCCCACTTAGGGCATATTACAATCATAGGAGCCTTAATTTCCAATAGCTCTCACTCAAAAAAGAGTGTTTGATATTAACTTCTTCATGTATTTCAATTTATTATTTTCATAATGTCTTCTCATTTAGGAATTAAGACAATATAAATGTTTCATCAAATTTTTGGCTTATTTGATTTTATCAAGCTCAATTCAATCAAACTACTCTTTAAAGGGTTAAGCATTTGTGCTTCTCAAACCCAAACTTTGCATGTTCTTAATAACAATTGTTTGACAAAATTTAATAAGAATTTTATATTTCTACACAACATGAAATTAGTAATTCTACATTATCTTAACAATTTCTTCAAAATTTTCTATTTCCTTATAAAAATATTTCAAATGTCTTATGTAATGCATCTTTGTTTATTTACAGAAACATTTTACCATTTACTCTCAAGTCTTTTAAAATTTCAAACGTTGGAGGTTAAACAGGGTTTAGTTTACTTTTCTTTCTCATGAGATGGGCTACTTATTTTGTACTTGAGGTGCATATTTTCTTGAATATCACCTTAACTCAAGGTTCTAATATTAGGGGATTTGTTTATTTCAAAACCCCTTGATCAAATTCTACCTCTTTAGTATTTGATCATTCACTTTCACCTACTTTGAAGATTGTCAAAACTTGAATATGAACATTAACCTTCCCAAGATAGTGAATATTCATTCCTTATTTAAGGTTCATCTTTTAGATTTCTTTTCTGTTTGCAGCTCTTGTACAATTTTATGATCAAATGAATTTTACTTTGAATCATCTTCCTTTTGATCCTCTTAAGGATCTTCTCCTTCTAGTTATCTCTTGGAGTCTCATACTCGAATAAATTAAAAATTGGATTTCTTCATATAGACTCATTGCTTAGAGGATGTGGCCAATAACTCTTTCCTCTTTTGAATTACCACATACTTAGCTTTAAGTACTTCAACTTGACCACATTCAAAAGAATAAAAATCCTTGGTTAAGTGCTCTTATAACTATCTAAGTTCAAATTTATCAACAATAAGAAATTGAAAATAATTAAAAATATATTAAGAATTTTAAAAGTAGAAAAAATACCAGAGCACAACATTAGAAGCCTCTAAAATAGCTTCAATATGATCAAAAAAATATCAATAATATGTTCAAATGTAACACTTGAATTTAGGCATTTTTGAAAATAATAAACACTTTATTTAGAGTCCAAACGGACCCTAATAAGGATAAGGAATAGAAAAATTCTTCAAAAAATGAAAAAAAAGGGCAAGCCCACTATCAATAACAGTGCGTGCCATACACACACACTCTTACTCAACTCAATAGGTTGCACGATGTAATATTCCAAATTTCAGAGACTGGAAAAGAAAGCTAAATGAAGGGCTACAGATCAGTAAAAGGTCCAAAAAGTAAAAGAAGATGAAAAGAAGTTCCAAGCTGCCATTTTGCAAATGAAAAAACATAAGGTCAAAATGACCATTTTTGAAAAGATAGGGACATAATGGTCATTTTTGAAAAGACAGGGACAAAATGGTCATTTTGAGAAAGATCAAGTAATTATGAAAAAGCCCAATGGTATTTTGGTCAAAGTTTGACCAAAATATCAGAAAAAATTTTATGTCACCATTAGATAGAGTAGCATTCACTAATCATCATGCGAGGCTCGGTTTATATTAAAATGACATGTGTTTCTGTTGCGGGAATTTTATTTGTCATTTAATTTTTGGCTATTAATAAATAATTAGCCAAAAATGACTATTTAAAATACCTAGAGGCCTCAGATGTTGGATCTCAAATTAAGGAAAAATAGCTTGAAAATCTTGTATTTTATAAAATTGTTTCCAAGACAGAGAAAGAAACAATTTCCCTGATTGGAAAGAAATGGCCCAGAAAAACCCTGAATTAAGGTTTTCTTCAAAAATTAATTAAAGACATTCTGGGAAGCCATTTAAGGAAAGGAAAAGTATGAGAGTGTAAATTTTGGGGATTCTTGGTGACCTCAAATCATGTTAACAATAAAAAAATCGCCTAAACGTGTTTTCAGAGGCATAAAGTAACTTCATTTAAACATAAAGTTTCCAAAAGTAAAATTGCCATAAATGTGATATGCCACTTGTAATGGTCATATTTGAAGACCAGAAAGAGGTATAAATGATCTTGAACAAGTGGTAGAATTTATTAGAATATAGTTACTTTATCAATCTAAGTTGTACAGGATTGAAAGACACTTGTCACCACCATAATTTAGCACATGTGGGCAGATTTTTCTTCACATTTTCTTAGCCTATAAGTTAGCCAAAAAGGGAAGAAGAATCAAGAAGTGTGCTCCCCAAATATTAACCATTGGACCACTCAATTAATCCAAGATTCAATCCTAGCCCAAATTTCGTAAACGGAAATAAAGGCCAAACCAATAAATTACGAAACAATTTAGTGCCCATTTATAAGAAAATAGAGAGGAAAATGCCTATAAATAAGAAAGATCATAATTGACTAAGTCTCGAGTTGAGGATCTAAGTAAAAATGACTAAGGGGCAAAATGGTCATTTGGCCTAAATGACAAGGGTAAAATGGTCATTTTGATTAAAAAGGCCTAGGGCATAAAATGTCATCAAATAATAAGGACATTTTGGTAATTTGGTCAAAAGTCAACAAAAAGTCAAAGTTGACCAAAAAGTCAAAGTCAACCAAGGGTAAGGTTGGAATTAAGAAAAAGAAAAAAAAATGATGGCATTTTGGTCATTAAGAGAGAAGTAAGAAAGGTAGTGGCATTTTAGTAAATATGTAGAAAGTAATGAATGCAATGGCATTTCTTTAATTAAGGATTTTTAGAGTATTAAAAGACGGAGAAATAATTATTTGAGGTAGCAGGAGTCCTCAAACGACAGAGACCTGAACTGAGAAAAGTTTAGTTAGGCCCTAAAGTATTTAATAAAATTATTACCCAGTATCTGCTATGGGCAGTTTCAAAGTACGGAGAACAACAGTGCCCAAAAGTCACGAAAAAGTATTTTCTTAGAAAATTAATTACGGAAAATCAGGAAGAATTTTGAGGAACGAAAGAGGGCTGGAGTATCAGGGAAAAATATGGAAATTTTCCATTCCCTTAAGTCAAATTGGCCGCCTGAAGCACATTTTACGGTGTTTCACGCAAATCGAGGAATAATGACTAGTATGAGGAAAACCCGGGGATGCTTTGGGCTAGGATATGACGCCACCTAGGTAAGGAGGCCTAGAGAATGGCGCCACATGAGAGAGGAAGTCTCCATAAAAGTAAAAAGATAGTTACTCAGTTAAAGGTTACTTTACGGAATTGCATGCCACCGGATCAAGTAACTGGATAGTAAGAAAGCTAGTAGCCTAGCTAAGTCTTGGAGCCCAAGCTAGAGAGTAATCATGACAGCTTTTTCACTCACCACATGAGCTTAACAAGTGGCATAATCTCCTCCATTCAAGAGCAAAACTTGGAGACCAAGTTTTAATCCAAGCCACATAAGTTTCAAGAGGATTTTACATAAGGCAATTCCTCTCTTCTCCCTCCCTCATTTTTTTCACTTCTCTCCCTCTCTCATGGTCTGAAATTTGTCTCTTCCTAAGCTCCAAAACCGCCACCTTCAAGCTCCCAAGGAAGAGGAAGAAGAAAGCACACAACCTCAAGGTAACCACTCAAGCAACCAACTCTTTACATTTCTCTACTCCTTGCAACTTCTACTACCTCTCTAATGGTTGATTTCCTTGATCAAAGCCCTCTTTTTGAAGATGAAAATTTAGGGTTTCAAGGTATGAAAATGAAAAAGAGAAAGTTTTTGAAGGTAGCAAATGGTTGCAAGTTCTTTCTTAAGTAGTAAAAGGTAGCTTGATGGTTGTTGTTGTTTTGGTTGTTGTTGGGTGTTGCTGTTGAAACTTTGGAAACCAGAAGTTAATGGGGAGGTGATGTCCCTAAAGGCCTTGTCCAGGAGTTAGAAAAGAAGTGCCGAGGCTTCCTTTGGGGTGATACTATGGAAAGCAAGAAAGTTCATATACTGCCCTGGGAGCTAGTCAGTAGGGCTAAGAGTAAAGGTGGTCTTGGGATCAAGAACCTGAGGAAACATAATGAAACTTTCATTATGAAGCTTTGCTGGAATCTACTCACGAATACTGATGCCCTTTGGGTCCGTCTTCTGAAAGCTAAATATAGATGTGGTGTGGATTTTATGCCAAAAGTAAAGAGGAAACAGAACTCCTCTCTCACTTAGAAAGTAATATGTGATGTATGGCAGAAATTCATACGAGGTGTTGGAGTGAAAATAGGAAATGGTTAAAGAGCTTCTTTTTGGTTTGACAATTGGGCTGAGATTAATACCCCCTAATTGATATGTTCCCTGGTTGTGAAGCCTTGGCTAACCGAAATATTAAGGTTTCAAATTTTGTCACCCTTTGGGGGGAATGGGATAGCAGAACCTTGAGCCGATGGTTCCAACCTCATATGGTGGAGCAGATTATGGGTGCACACTCGCCTTGTGAGGCGAGAGAAGAGGATAAATACTTACAGAAACATGCTTCTGATGGTTGTTTTTCTGTTAGATCTGCTTATCATTTTTTTTCTGCAGGTATTCATACTAGTGAAGACCCCTTCTGGAAGAAGTTATGGAGATGCTGGTACCTAAGAAGATCAAAGCCTTTATGTGGACCTTTGGATATGGGAGGGCGCATACAATCCAACTTCATGCTAATTGGGGCCTTGCAGAGTTTGCGGCATGTCCTTTTGGATGCAATCATGCAGAAACTTCTATGCACATGCTTCAAGATTGTGTCAATGTTCAGGAACGCTGGTATGCTTTGATCAACCATTCTTTATGGGAGGAATTCTTCTCCTTTCAGGGTATGGATTGGTTGAAGTGGAATACGAGAATGAAAGCGGGCAGGGACTTTACTAATAAAATCGGATGGTGTATCCTGTTTGCATATGTATGCTGGGATATTTGGATTGACAGGTGCAAGAAAGTCTTTGGGGAGGAAGGTCTAATTGACGCCACTAGTGCTCAATCTACTTTCCTTAGAGCATGTTGGGACCGGTCTTTCTTGGCTCAGTGCAAGTTTTATTCTGGGCAATGGAGTGAGCACCAAGAAGACGTTATGGATAGGTCTAGTTCCTATAAGCTTGAAGTGGATGGCTCTGTTCTTAGCTCTGGACGGAGTGGGTGCGCGACGTGCTACGTGGAAGCAATAGTCAATAGATATGTGGTTTTCAGCTGCAAACTCTCTACTATTCCCCCAGCCATTGCAGAACTTATTACCAATATACATGGACTACAACTTTGTTGGAATCGTGGATACAAGAATGTTAAAGTCATGACAGATTGCATAGAGGCTATAAACCTTGTGACTCAGGGTTGTGGTGATAACCACCCCTTTAAGAATATAGTAGATGAAGCCCGTTTGTTTGTAACAAGGAACTGGAACATGTGTTTCCAGCATGTTTTAAGAGGGGGTAACATCTTGACGGACAACCTAGCCCATAAGGCTCATTCTTTGATAGGAAATTTTTGTCTTTTTGATATACCACCACCCTCCTTACAAAGGATGGTGGTTGAGGGAGATACTATGTCCCCTCAACCTTATGTAAGTAAAGCTCTAATTGCTACTATATAGATTTCAGTTTTCTATTCAAAAAAGAAATATTTTTCATACAGATTAGGTTATTGACAAGTTTTTTCTTGTTGAATAATAAATCACTCATAAATAACGTATGTGAGAATATATGCTAAGATATGAATAATTCAAGGATTTAAAAATGAAAAATAGTTATAATTCTTTCCAAAGAAAATTATAATCAATTTTTTTAATTTTGTATTATTATCAAAACTTATACAATATATTATTATTTTTTCATCATATACGTCATTTATTATTTTTTTATACAGGCATGGAAAATTGATATGTAAAATGAAAGATTCTAAAAATCACACTGTTTATAATTAAAATTAAGGGTTATGGGAAAAAATAATTTAAAAGTTTTTGCGTATACGCACTTATCACAAAGAAGTTATCGATGGACAATTTTGAACCTGAAAATTTTAAAATAGGATATTTTCGACTTTATTGTTAAAAATGTTAACTTTAACCGATACACCTTCAATATAAAAATTAATTAACTTTGACTATTAACGTTAATATTTTTGTGGATGTTTGAAAATCCATTATAAAAATGATTTTATAGATTTATAAAAAAAATTTATCTCAACTTACGTACAACGTGAATGAAACATATAAATCAAAAGCACTTTAACTTATACCACACCTTGTGGCCAATGCCTGGGATCAGTTTTATTTAAGGGAAAATTACACAGAGGTTCCAAGCAACAGAGTCTGTGACAAAATGTGTAACACCTCTTATTTATCCCTCTTAGCTTCCATTATAATGATTTGAAACCAATTCATGTCCTCAAACAACTTACATTGTCAAAAAGGGACCAAAATGAAAACTTTCATTTTGGGAGAAAGTTACTATTCACAGTTTTTCAGGCCAACTTTGAAAATTCGTAATTAATTCTAGAAAAATCGAAATCGAGTAGTTCCAACTTCTGTTTGAAGCTTACAAATTATTTTATGAGGGAAAAATACTCATTTGTACAGAAACTTGTCCAGTTGGTACAGATTCATTCGTGAAAATATACTGTTCATATGGTAATTTTCCATTTTTCCCAGGATTTTCTGTGATTATTTGCCAAATTTGGACAGTCATAACTTTCTGTACAAAACTCAAATTCCAGTGATATTTGGCTTGTTTTAAACCTTATAATGTGAACTAGTTTTCCACAAAATTTCAGCTCATTTAAAATTCATTTACTCTATTTTCCGATAGGGTAAAGTAGGGGAAATGACCAACTTTACTTCCAGCACTTAGCCAAATTTATACCCTACTTAGCTTCATAAACTACCATTTTGATTTCTAAACCTTTCTTAACCATATTAACCTATGTAATTAGGCATTCTTAAAGCATGAAATAATTATCAAGAGTCCATGGTACATCCACAAGTCACATTACATAACACATTACAACATTTAAACTAAATACAGAAAGTTCTTAACAAA
>JANTPZ010092589.1:0-16464 GCA_025593235.1 Vachellia pachyceras
CGAGTACTGTCAATACTTTGACAAAAACACTCGAGTATTTTCATGAAGCACTAAATCAACATTTTAAAACTTGGGATTCAAAAACATTTAACAATTTCCTAGCAAAATTTTGTTATCAACAAAACAATGGTATCAATAAAAAGGTAGTTACTCACGTAAAGGTTACCTTACGAAAATACGTGCTATCGGATCATGAAAAGTCACTTTTTAGCTAGGATGAGACAAGGTGATGTAAATCAATGTGGATCAAGTATTTTGCTACTTGGTCCCCAAGTTTTAATTAACACCACACATTAATGCAAGAGACAAATTAAACTAAACAAACCCTCTTTCTTCTCTCTCATTCATGCCTCCTCTCTCTCTCTCCTTGGGCAGAAATTTGCTCTCCCTTCTCTCTAGAAAACACTCCCTCCCCAAGCAAGAAAGAAGAAACCCAAGCTCCCTAACACAAGGTAAAATGTTCTTGCAACATAATCTCCCCCTCACTACAACAAAAATGCTTCATTCCTGCGGATTTTACTGAGGATTTTGAGCAAAAATCTGGAGAAAAACATTTTAAATCCGTAGGAATAAGGTTCGTTGAAATTATTTTCCTGCGAATTTTAAATCCGTAGGTAATTACCTGTGGATAAATCTGCAGCAAAATCGTAGGTAATTACCCGGCAAAAATTTCACAGCAAATTCCGCAAAACAATATGCACCACGAAAATTTCTTCAAAAATCCAAATTTAATTGCAGTGAAATCTAAAAGTAATTTTTGAAGCAATAAATCGCCAGCTAAATGAGCAGGAAATGTAAGAAACAATAAAAAGATATCCTCATGAATTTTATGACATTTTCCAATATCATACAAGCATCTGAATCAGAAAATATAGCGTTTGCAAATTTTAGAGAATAGTATTGGTAAAATACCACAAACAAGTGATAATTAAAATATCAAAATATGTAAACAGAAACCTAATTAGACAGTGAAATGAAATACATATAAAGGTGTCCTAACTTGTGTTAAATTCTAATTATCATGATCATCATCATCATCACTCCGAAGTGTGTCAATATCTTCATCATCAGATTAGGTAACATTTGGTTGTGCTTTGCTTGCAGGTTGAGGATGAGATTCTGATTGATGTGGAGATGGTGCATGAGAAGAATAACCTTTAAAACCCAAATGTTGTTAGATACAATTAGTTTTGATGATGTCAAATAAGAGAAACATGTTTTTACAATGCAAAAAGTTTTCACAATACATATTTACCATGCATAATGATTTTACAATGCATATTGGTTAATCAATATTAATGAATTCTTTTAATTGGAGGATGATTTGATTAAATAACTCATTTTGAATGATAAAATGTTTTAAATAGATGTTTTATCATTATACATTAATTAACCATTCATTTAAGCTTCATTTGGATGTTCAGAATTCATTCTGGAAGTTAATGCCCGAGCACAAACTCAAACACTCGAGTATGATGAGTTTTCAAAGCTTCCTATTGATTTTTTGGGTCAACACTGGAGTATTGGGCCATAATACTCGAGCATTGACCTCTGGGAGTTAATACTCAAGAACTAGACCACAATACTCGAGTATTGACCTCTGGGAAGTCAATACTTGAGCACTGGATCTCTAATGCTCGAGCATCAGCCTCCTCTGTTTTCTGTCAGCTTGACATAGGTCTAGTATTTTGATCATATATCCCAAAATATAACTCCGATTGATGTGAAACAAATTTCATATGAAACTATACTCAAAATTCGTTTCATAGACACAAAGAAAAGAATCAAAGGATTTCAAATGAAGGAGAAATAAATTTCTAAACTTGGTAGTCAAAACTGAACACATTATTTCTGACCTTTTCTTATTGAATCTATCATAACTTTCTTTTTATAATGTATTTGGGACTGATTCTTATTTCATATGAAACTAGACTTTTAGGGATTTCTATTGATATATTATTTGCAGAGTTTGGAGTTGAATTGAGAGTGATATGGTCATTTAAAGTTGAGCTTCAGGCTAATGCTCGAGCACTGGCACCTTGTGCTCAAGTATCGGGCCTCAGAATCAGATTCTCTCCACAAAACCTGCCAATGCTCGAGCACTGGCACCTAGTGCTCGAGCACTGAGCTCAAAAATCAGTTTTTCACATAATACTTTCACTCAATGCTCCAGCATACGCATCATGCATAGCCAGCACTCGAGCATTGACACTTAATGCTCGAGCATCATGCTTCTGGGACTCAATGCTTTCACAAAATACTCCAAGCACTGGCTGAAAGCACAGCCAATGCTCGAGCACTAGAAACATAGTGCTCGAGTATTGTGTCTCTTCTCTCCGTACTTTCAAGCAATGCTCCAGCAAAGGCATCCAGTAGAACCAATACTCGAGCATAGATTCTCAGTAATCGAGTATTGAAGTTTTTCATACAACAGTGGGAGCAAACACTGCAAGTATTAATTGGAAGTGCTGCATATGCTCGAGCACTAGCATCCAATACTCAAGCAACGGGCTCAAAATTTTTACTGTTCATCAATACAACTTGAGAGTGATCCAGCACTGATTGCCAGCACTCCTAATACTCAAGCACTCCAATTTTATCACTCGAGTATTGAACTCCTTTTTCTCTTCTTCACAATACATTCACTGAATACTCGAGTAATCTTAAGAAGCATTATCAGTACTCGAGAACTATGATTTAAACACTCGAGTATTTAATTCTTTTTCAAACACTTTCAGATAATACTCGAGTATTGTGCTAAAGCATTGAACTTTTCTTTGAAATATACATTGCAATACTCGAGCATTGAAGAGTTATGCTCGAGCACTACTCTCTCTGATAGCTTTGTGTCTGACACACTTCACCTACGATACACACCTACTTCCTTATTTGTGTAACGGCTTTTTGAATATCAACTGCTCTCATAAATGCTAAATGCTTAGACTTATTAACAGGTAATAGACATCTCTGAATACTTCTCAAGTATAGACTCTCAACGGACAAATTCACAGATAATGTCTCTCTTCGTGTCAGAGCCATTTAACACAGAACATTATACAACCTCGTCAGACACTGAAGTAGAAGTATAACGGAAGCAAATCAGTTTCTAAATGGATTAATCCTCTTCAACAAATACTTGCTTGTTGTCAGGACTCCAACAGCTATCCTTTCTCTTTCAACAAACAAGTCTGTTAGAGCAGACCAAGTTTGAAAACAAAGCATAAGAGCCAAAGCTAAACAGAAAATACAACGCTCCTCTCCAACGGGCATATTTTTCCAATATCTATAAATATGAGGAAACAACAAACAAAAAAAGAAGAGAAGAAGTATATGGAGTCACCAAGTTCAAAACAGAGAGTGAGGATTCGAGAAAATCGACTCTGATATTATACTTCTTCGAGAGCTTCAATGTTTATCTATGCACTCTTTGAGAGAGTATATCAGTTCATCCAAACTTATTGTATTTCTGTGAGAAACTCAAGATTGGGATCTTGAGATTGTTGGGCTGAGTTTGAGTTGAGAAAGCAGAGCATGTTGGTCTCTGTTGTAGTGCAAAATGTGAGAGGGAGTGTGATTCCCTTTGTAAAGGCTTGAGAAGCCTCATGTTATTGTTATTAGTGGATTGGAATATCTCAGAGGAGCTCTAAGGACTGGACATAGGTCAGGAGGACCAAACAAGGATAAATCACTATGTTCATCTTCTATGCTTTTCTCTTTCTTTCAATGACTTTATTTCATTTACTCTTTAATTTAACAAAAATTTTTATAACACCCAATTCACCCCCTTCTTGGGTGACAACCATCTATCATTTGGTATCAGAGCAGGTCTCTTGTTTAAAGGACTTAACCGTCTTAAGAGTGAACTATGGCTGAAATTGGGTTGTATGTGTTTTTAGATGATTTTGATTATACTATTCTACTGTTTTGAAAAGATATTGATTTTCTGTTTTCGAAAGCTTGAACGATAAATTTTATAAAAGGATTTGATTATGATTTGTAAAATGTTTTTCATCTTAATGAGAGAAAGGATTGGATGAAATTAGAAAAGAAATTGATTGATTTCTTTGAACTCTTGAGCAATTAAACTTCAATTTTGTGATTTTTATCAAAGTAAAAATCTTATTTGAGACATTTGAGATATCTTGATTATATTTATATTTCTGACAAATGTCTTGATAATAAAAGTGTTGACAGTTCATCTGAATCTATAAGTTATATATCCATTATTGATGAACAATTGGGATGCTGTGAGTGAACAAGGAGCGATTGTAAAATGCTTCCATAAGTTGATCAACACAAAATAACAAGAACTGAGTGGATTCTAGAGAAAAGGTCCCTGCAGCAAAATCACTCTCAAAATCTCAAGATACACTTGTGGTAAAAAGTTCCAATTCTTCTCGTTCTTGTTTTGAATATGTTTTCCCATTCAGAGGCTTGCATAAAGCTGTTGTTTAAAAAAATTTGTTTTGTCTTCATTATTGAAAGAAGATATTTCTTAATCATGCTCTGAAAAAATTTGTTGGATAGAAGAACTTACACAAGTTGATTTCTTCACTATACCAACACAATTCTTAAAAAATAATTGTTGTGTTTAAACATCTAAGCATTGATTTTTCTATATAATGTTGTGACTGAAAACAATTTTGAGAAAAATAAATCTTGCTCCAGTGATGAAGATATATGGGATACTCTTGATTCTCTCTATGCCTCTAACAATTATGTTCAAGCGAAAAATCTTGTCAGTTTATCAAAGCCTATAAGTTGCATATCCTCAAATGATGAACAATTAGAAGTTGAGAACGATGAAGAATTTACAAAACACTTCCATAACACAAAACAGAGTATATGAGAAAAAGGATTCCCAGGAAGAGCTATGCCTTGACAAATATGACGAATCATGCTCTGGAGCTCCATATTCACTTTTGGTAAACAATTTTAATTTTTCTGATGCATATAGAAAAACATATTCTATAAGCTTGCACAAAATTGTTTTTCAAGCTATTGATTGATTCAAAAACCAAAAATGTTTTAAGCCTTGCTGGAAAAATTGTTAGGAAGAAAGAATGTTTATGTGTGCATGCTCTTAGCAAATGCAATCTTACAAATCTAGTCATTATAAGCTTCATTCTTTCATTTGTAACTATTGTGGTAAATTCCATCATATTTCTCACCTGTGCTATACTGAAGATTTCTATTGTGATAAATAAATATTTTTGGCTTCTTAAGGACAAGTAAGGTCCAATACTAACATTTAAGGACCCAGTTATACGTGGGTACCAAAATATCTATCTAGTATTTCAGTCATGCAGATAAATTCATGGACATAAAGGTACTGAGAAGATAAAGAATCAAAAAGCTTCTCACGTATGAAAAAGTAGACTCTCAAAACCTACAAAGGAGAATGTTTCAATCATCCACTACCTAATCATAAGAAGCAACGAAGGCAGTAAAGGTCTGCTTCAAGAATGAACTATCATGGACCTGCAGTAGTGAGAAAAAAATCAACTCTCCATGAACTAAAGAGGAAGCTGAACAAATGAAGAATGGATTTTCGCATTGATCTAACAAGCCAGCACCAAGAAAGAGAAAATATGGTGATATCAAATTTTTTTATCCCTTGCTATTTTTATTATTTGATCCCTGTTATTTTTCATTAGCAATCAAATCTTGATTTTCAACCTGTTTCAGATTGCTATATGAATTAACAAATAAAAAAAATTGCATAAGTATATCTGTTCATATTTTTGAAATGTATAGTCAAAAGATTTCAATTCATACTATTTTACAAAAGTGCATATGCATGTTTTGATAAGCACTCATTCTTTACTTACATGGTTTTCAGAAAATTAAAAGTTGATTTCTTTGTGAAAACCAGAAATGCTTCAAAGCAGCCTTTCACAGTGGTGATTTCAATGAGTGAAAAGCTTCATGTCTAATATCTGGACCCATGAATCTGTGCCTTATTATTTATAAATTCTTGTACTCAATTTGCTACTTGAATTATTTCAAAATTAAATTCAATGAGTCAAGATAATTTCTGGGTCAAAGGCAAAGTCATTATGACTTGTTCTCCTTGGAAAAACCTTCAACATGTCATCGTAATTGTACTCTAAACTGAAGCATTTTGATATTTGAAAATTGTTAACCTCTGTTTTTAGCACGGGCATAATGTATTTTTCATGCTTCAAAATGAGATTTCATACTTTCAAAATCTCAATTTTGTAATGCATTATGTTTTGAAAGAATCTCCAATTTAAAACAATTCTCCTATTATGTTATCAATTGAGGTTAAATTTCCTTCATTCATGTTTTATCATTTTTAAAGTTGGCTTGAATGAAACTATTTTTGAAAAGAGCCTTATGCTTTCAAATAAACTTATGATTTATATTTTAGAAAGCATAAGTTAACTTTTCAAGTAAATTATATTTAGCTGTTGCTAATTTAAATGATTTCTTTGCTCAAAGAGTTATATGATTAATCATAGTAGAGCTTCAGAGTCATTGCTGCTAATATAGCGTGGACTCATGAGAAGTTGGATACCAAAGGAAGAAAAAGATTGATATGATTGTGCAGGATGAGAAAATGCTTCACAAGTCTATGACTACATGGAAATAAACAAATATTTTGATGAAGCTGAATCCTAAAGCTTGACTTTTGGTGCTGAAAGTACAATGGAGGAAAATCAATATTGATCAACCAAAATCAAGCAAGACACGACAAGGAAGAACATATGTGGTATAACACAATCTTTACCTAAGTTTGTATTTCAAATTATTTATGCATTTGGGTAATGAATATATGGTTCTTGTTGCATTCTAATAGCAATCCATTCCTAATATTTTTCAAAAGATTTCTTAGATTGCTAACTGGATTGAAAATGAAAATTGTGCGTAATCTTTTTGCAAACTCTTACTTTCAAATGCACAATTCAAATTCATGTTTTGACATTGAATGCATATGTTTTTAAAAGATATTTATATTTTGATTACATTTAAATATCATTTTCAAACTTGGAAGTCAGCATATCTTATATGTAAGAAATGCTTCAATTCCTTCAATTGAGTTTTCCCCCTAGTGACTCTCAATGCACTTTCTAGAAAAGAGTTCAATACATTTGAGTCTTATTGATTTGTGTGAACTCATGTCATTTGGACAATGAGTATGTGCCTCAATATTCATATATTCTCTTTGCTCAAATACATAAATGATTGATTATCCTTTTCTGAGTAATATGAGTATTTCACTTAAGTCTGTGACTTGAACGTTCTTGCATGTCAAGATCAATAGCAAAGTCATTGTGCTTACATTCATCATGATTAGGCCCTTTTGCCATTTTATTAACTAGAATACTTTTGCTCTTGGGAAATTCTTCAATATCTGAACATCAATGTTTTTAAAGTGAAGCATCGCTGATATACTTCTTGGTTGGTGACTTCCATCATTTTCAACAGAAATTCATATGTTTAGAAAATGAGTTTCAAATTCTTTCAAGATCTCAACTTTTCCATTATCATAAAAAAAAATTTGTCTATCCATTATGATTTGAAAGAATATATGAGATTTTGAAAAACATGACATGATTATTCTTGGAAAACATGATCTTATTCATGAATCATTAACTTTTTAAATGATGATCGTGTCTATTTTCTCTTATCAGACTTACATGCATAAGCTCACTGGGCTAAGGAAACTTGCTTTTCAAATTGTCCTTATGCTACTTAAAATTGCTTTCATTATACAGAGCATAAGTTCTTTGAAGCTGATTGAAAATATGTCATTTTGATTATATTCTTCTGAGCATTGCATTAAAAATCATCAATAGCACCTTTCTAATTTAAACTCTTTTACAAATTGCCATTGAATTTTGCAAAATATCATTCTCGATATCATCTAATCGTTACCCATTATGAATCAATGATTTGAATTCAATTATTTCGGGTAAATGCTTATTGATTCATGTTTCAATCAAATCTTTGTTCAAATATCATATGATTTGATTATATAAGAACATAAGATTGTTAAGCCTAACTTCTTATGGACCCAAGAAATGGTGGGGACCAAAGAATACCCCAATTTATTGTTTTGCAGGTGCTTAAGTGTGCATTTGCATCGTTACCAATCAAAATACTTGAGCACAAGATCAAGGTTTTGAAGTTTTTGAAGCAGTACTTGAGCACAAATGAAGTTATGCTCGAGTATTAGAGCAAATTGAATCAATTGATACAGTACTTGATGCTAACTCTCGAGCAGTGTGAGGAAGCACAGGTAATGCTCGAGCATTCAATCTTAATACTCGAGCAGTGTAAGCTTTTCTAGCATCAAAGACCATGATGCTTGAGTACTGAGAAACAGCTCTCGAGCACTAGAGTGCAGCACTTGAGCAGTGAAAGCTACTGCTCAAATGTTGGTCAATTTGTTCCTGAAATGCCAATGTTCTTCAATTTTCTTTCACATAACCTGAGTGGCATTCCTTTTGACTCAAATCATATTGTGCAAAATATTTTGATAATCAGAGACCATTTATTTCTTCTTCACTTGTGTTGCACATTCATTTTCTCTGAAATAATTTTCCGAGTCTTTAAAACTTCATCAAAATTAGTTTTATTTTCTCAAAACTTCCTCCAGTTTTTTTTTATTTGCCAAATCATCAATCGCTTTAGACTTTTGCTCAACTATTCCATAAATTATTTCAACTGTCATGAAAGATTTTGCAAATTTGGGAAAAGTCACAACTCTATTTCTCATGACTGTTTTAAACCCATGCATTCATTAAGGGGGAGCTTCAATTCACTTGTGTTTTTCAAATTCCAAAGCTCATATTAGTTTTGATGATGTATGTTCCTTTCCTATTCATTATTTGAACATCTTTTGTTGAAATGAATATATCATACTTGGTTGTGCTAACGAATTTCCTTGCAAGAATGAGCTTGACATTATGATAGGAGAATTGGAAGCTATTCATTAGACTCATATTGTTGATGCTAGTTCACAAGCTTTATTGAGAATTTCCTTCAATGCAATATCATTTATGCCAATATGGATGAAAGCTCAACTCGATGAATGAATCTTGAAAATGACATTTGAGCTGCATCGATAGTACAAGCATGGTGGAAACAACAAGAGATTATGGCAATAAACTTCAAATCAAATGAGCATTTCTAAACCCTCTCTTTATCTTTCAAGCATGTTTTTAACCTCTCTAATTTCTTTTAAGGATAAAGGAGATCTTTGCAAATTTATTTCAAATATAATTTCAAACTTGTGAGCTCCTTCCAGTTTTAGCATCCCCCTCTTTCAAATCCATTTTCAAAACCTTAGCAATCTATTCCAAATGTGTTTTCTTGAAAACATTCCTTTCTTTGAAACTACATTTGCAATTTATTTGGAACTTAATAGGCATTCAAATGAAGAGCAACATATTTCAACTTTAAACAAATATTTCAAACTTTTTGCTAATGACAAATAGGGGAGAAATAGTCATGAAAAATATGTTGCATCATCCAATTTGCTTTTATCTTCATACATATTTTCATGAGGGATTTGTCATCATCGAAAAGGGGGAGAATGTTAGATACAATTAGTTTTGATGATGTCAAATAAGAGCAACATATTTTTACAATGCAAAAAATTTTCACAATACATATTTATCATGCATAATAATTTTACAATGCATATTGGTTAATCAATATTAATGAATTCTTTTAATTGGAGGATGATTTGATTAAATAACTCATCTTGAATGATAAAATGTTTTAAATAGATGTTTTATCATTATACATTAATTAACCATTCATTTAAGCTTCATTTGGATGTTCAGAATTGATTCTGGAAGTTAATACTCAAGCACAACTTCAAACACTCGAGTATGATGAGTTTTCAGAGCTTCCTGTTGAGTTTTTGGGTCAACACTAGAGCATTAGGCCAAAATACTCGAGCATTGACCTTGGGGAGTTAATAGTCAAGCATTGGACCACAATACTCGAGTATTAACCTCTGGGAAGCCAATACTCGAGCACTGGATCTCTAATGATCGAACATCAGCCTCCTCTGTTTTCTATCAGCTTGACATATATCTGGTATTTTGATCATATCTCCCAAAATATAACTCTGATTGATGTGAAACCAATTTCATATGAAACTAGACTCAAAATTAGTTTTATAGACACCAAGAAAAGTATCAAAGGATTTCAAATGAAGGAGATATAAATTTCTAAACTTGGTGGTCAAAACTGAACGCATTATTTCTAACCTTTCTTATCGAATCTATCATAACTTTCTTTTTATAATGTATTTGGGACTGATTCTTGTTTCATATGAAATTAGACTTTCAGGGATTTCCATTGATATATTATTTGCAAAGTTTGGAGTTGAATTGAGAGTGATACGGTCGTTGAAAGTTGAGCTTCAGGCTAATGCTCGAGCACTGGCACCTTGTGCTCGAGTATCGGGCCTCAGAATCATATTCTCTCCACAAAACTTGCCAATGCTCAAGCACTGGCACCTAGTGCTCGAGACTGAGCTCAAAAATAATTTTTTTCACACAATGCTTTCACTCAATGCTCCAGCATACGCATCATGCATAGCCATCACTCGAGCATTGACACTTAATGCTCGAGCATCATGCTTCTGGGACTCAATGCTTTCACAGAATAGACCAAGCACTAGTTGAAAGCACAGCCAATGCTCGAGCACTAAAAACACAGTGCTCCAGTATTCTGTCTCTTCTCTTCGTACTTTCAAGCAATGCTCCAGCAAAGGCATCCAGCAGAACCAATACTCGAGCATAGATTCTCAGTAGTCGAGTATTGAAGTTTTTCATACAACAGTGGGAGCAAATACTGCAAGTATTAATTGGAAGTGCTGCATATGCTCGAGCACTAGCATCCAATACTCGAGCAACGGGCTCAAAATTTTTATTGTTCATCAATACTCCTTGAGAATGCTCCAGCACTGATTGCCAGTACTCCTAATACTCGAGCACTCCAATTTTATCACTCAAGTATTGAACTCCTTTTTCTCTTCTTCACAGTACTTTCACTGAATACTCGAGTAATATTAAGAAGCATTACTAGTACTCGAGAACTATGATTTAAACACTCGAGTATTTGATTCTTTTTCAAACACTTTCAAATAATACTCGAGTATTGTGTTAAAGCATTGAACTTTTCTTTGAAATATACATTGCAATACTTAAGCATTGAAGAGTTACTCGAGCACTACTCTCTCTGACAGCTTTGTGTCTGACACACTTCACCTATGCTACACACCTACTTCCTTATTTGTGTAACAGCTTTTTGAATATCAACTGCTCTCATAAATGCTTAATGCTTAGACTTATTAACAGGTAATATGCATCTCTGAATACTTCTCCAGCATGGACTCTCAACGGACAAATTCACAGACAATGTCTCTCTTCGTGTCAGAGCTATTTAACACAGAACATTATACAACCTCGTTAGACACTGAAGCAGAAGTATAATGGAAGCAAATCAGTTTCTAAACGGATTAATCCTCTTCAACAAATACTTGCTTCTTGTCAGGACCCTAATGGCTATCCTTTGTCTTTCAACAAACAAATCTGTCAGAGCAGACCAAGTTTGAAAAACAAAGCATAAGAGCCAAAGCTAAATAGAAAATATAACGCTCCTCCCCAACGGGCATATTTTGCCAATGTTTCTTAGAAAAAGAAGAGAAGAAGTATATGGAGTCACCAAGCTCAAAACAGAGAGTGCGGATTCGAGAAAACCCCACAACATTCGGACTCTGATATTATACTTCTCCGAGAGCTTTAATGTTTATCTATCCACTCTTTGAGAGAGTATATCAGTTCATCCAAACTTATTGTATTTTCGTGAGAAACTCAAGATTGGGATCTTGAGATTGTTGGGCTGAGTTTGAGTTGAGAAAGCAGAGCATGTTGGTCTCTGCTATAGTACAAAATGTGAGGGGGAGTGTGATTACCTTTGTAAAGGCTTGAGAAGCCTGATGTTATTGTTGTTAGTGGATTGGAATATCTCAGAGGAGCTATGAGGACTGGACGTATGTCAGGAGGACCGAACAAGGATAAATCATTGTCTTCATCTTCTCTGCTTTGCTCTTTCTTTCAATGACTTTATTTTATTTACTCTTTAATTTAACGAAAATTTTTATAACACCCAATTCACCCCCTCTTGGGTGACAGCCATCCTATCAAATGTTGCATTAAAGCCTCTACATTCTTAGTTGTTTCATCAAGACGAGTATTTGTCTCAACTAATTTGGCTCTTAAAGCTTCTTTTTCTTCTTCGGATTTTTGTAATGAAGCATTTAATGCATGACTTGTGTTCTAATCATCTCATAATCATCAGGAATAGCAGAAAGTGAAGATCTAGAAGACCGGGAGGAAGTAGAAGTCCTTCCTATGTCCCCAAGACCGAAGACTCCCTTTTTTCTTTCCTCCAACAGAACTTATAAATATGTCCATATCAGATGGTAATGGTGTTGATTGTTGACTACCATCATTATCATCTCCATCATCTGTCGACGGGGATTGTGAGAGTATGTCTGCCTTTTCAAAAGTTTCCTAAAAAAATATAAGTACAAGAACAAGCTTATTTAAATATTAGATTCAATATTACATAAACTAAAACACCAATAATGACCTTCAATCCTAATTCTTAGAACAATATGAATGATAATCAAAGATTACAAATTACAATAATAGAAGGCAATACAAAAAAAAAAATCATACACGCAAATCTTGATTAAAGTTATACTTACATATGCATTTGCTGCTTGATCTCCCACCTAACTTTGATCTTTCTTCTTTTGATGCGTACGAAAGTAAAAATCCAAAAATGAAGACTCAACTCCACTTTCTACTCTCTGTATTAACATGTTAAGAATGATGTATATTATTAAACAAAAAATGATCAACTTATGAGTACGAGTACAGAATAAAATAAGAATATCACCATTTTCTAATAAATCAAGGAATGGGGTATTGATTCGCTTGTATGAAGAGAAGCTCCAGCAATTGATTCACGATTCCTTTTATTTTGTTCAGATTTGGCCTTGAAATGAGATGACTGCCAATAATCTATAAATTCTTTCCACATAGCATCCCCCATCCAAAAAGGTTTTTTACCTTTCTGTCACAGTGATTGGGTGATTTGACTATATTTACTTACAGCCCTTTCCTCAAAATTTTGTCGAATTTTTTCATTATAACATGGATTCCACATAAACATTTTCTACAAAAAGTTTTTCATATAACAAGAATATAATGTTAGAAATCATATATAATAAAAATAATGAAAATCATGAACTATTAATTGAAATTTAGTAAGATTAGTATGCTATCACCTTAAACTCTTCCCAAACTGCAAGCCTAGATTCATGAGACAATTTCTTCCATGAAGCAATGCCACCAATTACAGAATGTGGATCAAATCTATTCAAAAATAGAGAAATCATAATAAGTGAAAACGACAATCATTCTATTAAGTTAAGTTAATATATTACTTATCCATCAGCAAGAGGCTTTATTTCAGTTCATTCATGAGACATATCTCCACCTATGTGACTTGATGAAGTACCGGCGTAGGAGGAGATGCTTGCATAGGTAACTGTAGTGAGTCAGTTGGAGAAGCATGCATAGGTGGGGCTAAATGGCTAGGTCAAGGTTGAGGGATAGGCAGGAATTGTGAAGTGTTCTGAGGCTATAGGTTAGCTTCAATAGATTGAGATGTAGAAGTATTTGATGAAACATTTCGAGGCTGAAAGGGGTTAATCGGAATTATAGGAGGAAGCTGAATCTCTTGTAAATGAGTTATTATTAGTTGTACACACTTCTTTCCTATTCCATCTCCACTACCCTCAATAGATCTTTTTGGTTGTCCTGATTCTGACATCTGCATAATCAAATTAAGAATAAATTAATTTAGATAGTAAAAGAAGTATGCATTTTTGTGTAATACAATAATTGAATGTACACATCAATTTTACCATTTGACCAATTTCTTTTAATCATCATCATCATCATCTTCTTCTTCTTCTTCTTCATTATCGTCATCATCATCATCATCCTCCTCCTCCTCCTCCTCGTGTTCATCATCATCGTCATCATTAATGAACTCATTTTCTTCCACTTTAATCCTATTGATCTCTTGTCTTGGTGCTTCATCATCATGTAGATGATCAATAGGGTCATCTTCAATTATAGTTGTCACATGCGATTGATCTATTTGGTAAGCAATTTCCAAGTCATAACATCTATCAATTACTCCCCTTAGTTTTGTGCTTAAAACTACCAACCAATCAACTTTATCTTTTTTACGACCAGGATAAAGAGCATAATAAACTTGAGTTGCTATCTCCGGAAAGAAAAAAGGATCAAATGTGGCATACTTTCTATTCTTATTCACCTCAACTATGTCATATTGCTTGTGCACTCTCATTCCACATGTTGAGATGTCATACCAATCACAATAAAACAAAACGGACCTTTTGATTGGTAATCTGGCCCACTCTAACTCAAGAATCTCCTTTAAGACACCATAGTAATTACTTGATGTTTCATTTTGACAAATACCACTAACACAAACTCCACAATTGTATGTTTTTCCCTTCACCCCTAGCAAAAGTTTGAAACTTGTAACCATTAACATAATAAATAGGCCATGACTTTGCTATTTTTAAAGGTCCAAAAGATAAGTCGAACAAATAAGGATTCTCCAACAACGCTTTATTTTTGTTTACCTATCACAAAATATAAATAAAAGCACAAGATCAGGTTGATTATTTGAATACATGCACTAATAAATTATAGAATATGTACTTGATAATCTTACATATTCATGGAACCATCAGGGAAAATCAACACCAACTTGCTTATCAATAACCTCACTACCATTACCATATATTTGTGTGAAATGTTGCACATATAATCTGCAACTCATAAGAATATCATATGAGTAATGTTGAATCATCAAGTTAGAATGATGATACATACTCTAAAGAGTTACGCCTAGTCTATGCTGACTAATTACTCGAGAATTGGTTTAACCTCGTCACAATTTAATAAAACATGTAACTGGGTAGCAATCAGTTCTTCATCACTTAGCCACCATTCTTTATACTTCCCAGCAGTTCTTCCAGATTGATTAAAGATGGACATAGTGGGTTTAATATGATGTTGCATAAGATAGTCATCATTATACATATTCCTTACATCACGTGACGCATGAGACTGAAAATAATGCGTAAAAAAGAAGCTTGTTTCCTGTGCTATGTATGCTTCACATATTTATCCTTCTACACACGCTTTGTTTTTAACCATTTTTTAAAATTTTATTGAGAAACCTGCAATAACATTTAGAAATTAAAGTCATTCAACTCATATATTTGGGGAGAAAATAATATGGTTAGAAGTGCAATTACCTTTCAAATGGATACATCCACCAATATTGCACCGGTCCACCAATTCTAGCTTCATATGGTAAATGAACAAGCAAGTGCTCCATAGAATCAAAGAATGCAAGAGGAAACACACGCTCTAATTTGCATAATATAATTGGAATATTTCTTTCCATCTCCAATAAATGATCTTCCCGTAGCATCGTTGAGCATATGTCTTTGAAAAATTGGCTAAGTTCAGTTAATGGCTTCCAAATTGGATCGGGCAATGCATTAAAAGCTATTGGAAGAAGGCATTCCATGAAAATGTGACAGTCATAACTTTTCATGCCAAATACCCTTGCTTCCTTGACATCGACACATCTTGCTAAATTTGAAGCATAACCATTGAGCATCTTAAGATCTTTCACCCACTCACATACTGACCTCTTTTCCTCCATAGCTAAAGTAAAGCTTGCTTTAGGTTTTGTCCACTTTCCATTATAATTAAGTTTCAATTCTAAATCCTTTCGGTGACAATACTCAGCCAAGTCCATTCTAGCTTTGAAATTGTCTTTTGTTTATCTTTATTATCCATCACAGTATGAAACACATTATCAAATACATTTTTCTCTATATGCATAACATTAAGATTATGCCGAAGCATATTAGTTTTCCAATATAGCAAATCCCAAAAGATGCTTCTTTCTGTCCAATTGTGGGATACCCCATATCCATGAAAAGTACATGCAACTCCCTTAGTTATTTTAGGAAAAAATATTCAACCATTTCCCAAACTTGGTGACTACTTAACCTACAAGGAATTTCAGAATTTTCTACTCTTCCCTTGTAGAAGGCATATCTATTGCGTCTATATGCATGATCAGAAGGTAAAAATTGATGGTGACAGTCAAACCATGAATTTTTCCTTCCATTCTTTAATGTAAAAGCTTTAGTTTGTTCCATGCATATTGGGCATGCCAATTTTCCTGCCGTACTCCACCCCGATAACGTACCATATGCAGGAAAGTCATTGATAGTCCACATTAGAGCTGCTCGTAAAGTAGAATTTTGCTTTGTGGAAACAT
>JANTPZ010092590.1:0-16930 GCA_025593235.1 Vachellia pachyceras
AATTCCCACCGGTTGGAATAGCTCCGTAAGCTTCCTAACCTGAATCATAATATTTGAATATAAACCAAGATTAGAATTCAACAAAATGGTAGAAACCAAATCAGAAGCAACATTTGAATCTCACTTGTCTGACAGTAAGTTCTGTTTTGAACTTATTCTTTTCATTATAATTTTCCTTGATCGCCCTTTTGAAAGTGCTCTCAGGTAGAGGATAACAATCCTCGTTAACGGAGAATCGCACCTAAAGGTTTGAACCATCAGCACATAAATCTCAACTTAGTAAAAACCAGGTAAGAAAATAAACAAGGGAGAGAAGAAGTAACCTGAGCAGGAAACAAGCCCTCAAAAGCTCTCGGTTCAAGTCTCATGCCACCAGAAGATGTTGCCTTGTAAATCCCATACAACAGCTTAAGATCAAAATCATACAGAAAAAGCTTCAACCCTGGCTTGATTCCAGAAACAACATCTTTTTTACCAGCTGAAACACCCATGATACGATAACGGAAACAATCTGGTTTCGTCTTTGCATTGCACATAAAGATTAAGCCACCAAGCTTTTCTCTGTTTTTCTCATTTGACTGACTCTTCCTAATTCCACCATCCCTACCTTTACTCTTTTTACTCATGGCACCAATAGCCAAGTCTCCATGTTTTCCTTTATTCTTCTTGCTAAGCGTTTTGTCACCATTGCTCCTATTATGCCTGTCCACCTTATTGCTCTCGTCCCTCTGGCTCTTCTCAGGTTGTTCATCAGTATTCCTCATCTGTGGGGTACCTAGTGAAATTTTTTTATCCGAGTTTCTCCACAATTTCTCATTCTTCCACCTTTGTTTTTCCCAAATCTTCCGAGCAACTTTATTCTTATTGGTCTTGAATTTACTGGCCTGAGATTTCTTCACAATGTTAGGGTTGACCTTTAGTGATTGCGGGGTATTCTTGTCACTAGAGTCAAGTTTACTAGACCCTACAGTAGGGTTCTCAGCATCCTTCTTGCTGTTATCTTTTTCTGATGACTCAGATTTTGAAGACACATTGGGTGGATGCTCACCATCTTTCCTGTTCTCTTCTTGCTCCTTGTTCCTGGTGTCCCCTTGAACACACTTAATCTGTTTAGCCTTCGATCCACTAACCTCAGATTTCCTGATAATTTTAGATTTGGCCTTCAATGACTGTGGGGAATTCTTGTCCCTTGAATCTGATTGTCTAGATTCATTGGGGGTATTCTCTGCATCCTTGATGTTATCTTTTCCTGATGACTCTGTATCCCTCTTGCTTTTATCTATTTCTGACAAACTGGATTTTGGAGACACATTTAAAGAATTTTTAGTGTCCTTCCTGCTTTCTTCTTGCCCCATATTCCCAGTGTCTCCTTGAACACCTGTACTCATTTTGGTCTTGAATCTACCAACCAGAGACTTCTTCATAATTTTTGGTTTAGCCTTTAATGATAGAGGGTTATTCTTGTCAGTTGACCCTAGTTGACTAGATCCTTTGGGGGAACTCTCAGCATCCTTCATGTTATCTTTCTCTGATGACTCAGCATCCTTCTTGTTGCTAACATTTTCAGAAGACCCAGATTTAAAAGACACATCTGGAGAATTCGCAGCATCTTTCCTACTTTCTTCTTGCTCCATATTCCCTGTATCCCCTTGATCCACTTTAGTCTTTTTGGTCTTGGATCTCCCAGCCAGAGACTTCTTCACAATTTTTGGTCGGGCCTTCAACTGTTGTGGGGTATTCTTGTCACTTGAACCTGGTTTACTAGTTCCTTCAGGTGCAATCTCTGCATCCTTCATTTTGTTATCCTTTTCTGATGGCTCTGTATTCATCTTACAGTTATCTTTTTCTAATGAATCTGCATCCGTGTTTCTGTTATCCTTTTCTAATGACTCTGCATCCTTTGTGCTGTTATCCTTTTCTGATGACTCTACATCCTTTGTGCTGTTAACATTTTCAGAAGACCCAGATTTAAAAGACACATCTGGAGAATTCTCAGCATCCTTCCTACTTTCTTCTTGCTCCATATTCCCTGTATCCCCTTGATGCCCTTTAGCATTGTTGGTCTTGGATCTCCCAGCGGGAGACTTCTTCACAATTTTAGGTCGGGCCTTTAACTGTTGCTGGGTATTCTTATCACTTGAAACTGGTTTACTAGTTCCTTCAGGTGCAATCTCTGCATCCTTCATACTGCTATCCTTTTCTGATGACTCGTCATCCTTCATACTGTCATCCTTTTCTGATGACTCTGCCTTCTTGCTGTCATCCTTTTCTGATGAATCTGCATCCTTCCTGCTGTCATCCTTTCCTGATGAATCTGCATCCTTCCTTCTGCCATCCTTTTCTGATGACTCTGCATCCTTCCTGCTGTCATCCTTTTCTGATGACTCTGCATCCTTCCTGCTGTCATCCTTTTCTGATGACTCTGCATCCTTCCTGCTGTTATTTTTCTCTGATGATTCAGCACCCTGCCTGCTGTCATCCTTTTCATGTAACTCAAGTTTAGAAGACATATCTGGAGTATTCTCAGCATCCTTCTTTCCCTCTTGCTCCATATCATACAGAAGGCCAGATGCACTAGCTTCCAGAAGAAAATGTTACTGCAAGCAAAAGGATATATGTTTTGAACTTAATAATCTTACATTCCAAAATCTGAAAGTCATGAATGGGACATGCAAGGGAGGAAATGACAAAGGAAGCATGATGGCGAATGGAGAAGAACAAATACAAGCTTTTGAATTCCGAAAGGTACTGCCAATGACACATTAGATTGATATAAATAACTTCAATTCGAAAAAGAAAAGGATGTGTTTTAATCACATGTTCAAAAGAAAGTCACGCATGCATAATAATGCCTAGCATCTGCAAAACACAGAATTTCAAATCTCAATCGCATAAACCTATCTCCCATACCAAAAGCTATATCTAATAACTTGGTGGACAACATTACAAAATGAGATGAGGTCACAAAAACGAGGCTTCAGTCTTATCTAACCCAGGGGCCAGGGGTTATGTAAAACATAGTAGTAGTGTTGAGAAATGATGCTTATGTGGAACAGAACTCTGAATCTAATTGTCAATCCTTTTTCTGATTGAGAGGGTTCATAAGGGCATGGTAATAAACAGCAATTATTTTAAGGAGAAGTGGAGAACAATGGTAGTGGACTACTTATTGAGAGGTTACATGGAGAAATGGCAGAGAAAAAGCAACGGGGAAGGGACATTCACTGGGCTCCAACTTGCTCAAGCTAATGCATAGTTAGCAAAACATTCTTCATACTGGTCCTGGATCCTGTGAGTATATCCATCTTTATCTCCAACAGATGTTCCGTTTTTTACAGTTCCTTCTTTCAATTCTTTTGTGAAAAATCCATTACAGGTGACAAGAAAGTTGCAACGCAAGTATTCTCATGCAGCCAGTTTACCCATTTGAATCCATAATTATTCTCCAATCCAGGTGTCACAAATGAAACGTTAGAGCTTTTGATTGTCTATATGATGGACCTTAGTTGCCAAATTACTGGAAACGTAATTTTGTAATGATGAATCAAAAATTTTATCTGATTATAACATGTTTACTACCAATTTAATAATAATTTGAAATATAACTTATAAAATATGTATACCTAATATATAATCAAAATACGCAATATAATTATTTGAACAAAAAGTATTTAACCATAACTCACCAACCAAAAAAGTACGGATATAAGTCATGTAGTGCGTATGACATGATATAATACATAAGATATAATAATTTTTAGAATTTTAAGATTCAAACATGCAGGATGTGGGTGCATTCAGAAAATTAACATATGAAAAGTAAACAACATTTAAAAAAAAGATCGAATCTAAAACAAGCATTTTTAATGTAAAATCAGGTATCCATAATAAACAAGATAAATTTATAAAATGAGTTAAAACCAAAGTTTCCAATTCAAATGAAATGCAAATGATCATCACATTATTAAGATCCCACATAAATTTGTGTAGTTTCGGCACATTTTGACATGCTTTGAATAAAAAAATCAAGAAAATAATGCTAGAATAGTTTGTGTCAAATTGAATGCAAGTTCAACACAAACATTCCCTCTTTCTTCTTGTACCAGAGCTCCCCATTCTTGTGTATAAGCTCATAAATCACAATTCACGAGCAATTAAATTGGTTTTTCCTACCTATCAACAATAATAGCAATCGTGCACCAAAATCCAGAACAGAAACTAGGAATTCAACCTTTAGAACTGAAGTACGGCACTAACTAGTCTGCAGGACAACCAGAAACTTTCGAAGCAGTTCATCGGCATTTTAAACGGAAAATAGATGTTGAAAGTCAAAACCACATCACTTAACACTACATACACAATAGAGCGCAGACTCCAAGGAACGGACAAAAATAATAATAAAAAGTATATGCATCACACAATTAAGCATTAAACATATCTTTATTTCTTCAAAAGAGTTCCATATTAAAGATTAATACCTTACATAACCTCAACTGTCTTTTCAAGTAATCAGATTACACAGTTTTACAAATTTTGTGCGTTCTCGTTCATGTCATAATTTATTTGCTCAAATATCTCAATCTCCATAATCCTTACAACACGTGACATCACGGATAACTGAAAGCAATCACTAAACAGACAGAAAATATATCCCAAGCCACAAAAACACCATTCCTTGCTTCTTTCAACGTGTTATACTTCATGCAAGGTACTATAAACTGTTATTTAAATCTCAAAAAACTGGAAAAACTATGAGAGGATGCTTCAGTTGGTTGAACCCCCTCACAGCCATGCTTTTGTTTCAGCAAAATTTCCAAAAATAAACAGCACCTTTTACTACCCACTTATGTACGTTATGTTCTGGACCCAAAAAAGCAAAGTTTCTATTCAGGAACCGTTTGGCTGCACAATGGAGAGAACAAGACCGCAGCTAGTAAAGAGCCCTTCCTTTGAAAGGAGGAGAGATGTTTTTGTGCCAGGGGTGGGGGCAAAGCTGGGTCCAGGAAAGGAGAGGAAGATAAATTTGCGGAGCTGCCCATGGAGAAGTAGAACGGGCGGATAAATAGGCATTTGTACCGCATTTTCCCACAAGTAGTGGAACAGATAGAAAATTTATTTGCATACACTGAACATCAAAAGTATTTGCATAGACTGATCAAGAGAACTTACATATTCTCAGCATTTTCATAGACCGAAAAATTATTTGCAAAGAAGCATAACAAATTCGCACCGACAAAAGATCAAGTAATTGTCCATTCCTTGCCCTCACACAAATGTAATAGCCAAATTGAATAACCATAATCGGATCAATAAAAGTTTGAATCAAGAAGAGAGATTTAGCTGCATGGAATCCGAACCTTGAATGCAAGAAAATTCGCCCTCCAACGCACTCACATCCACCAATTTTCGATGGCCTCTACGACCGCTGTCACCGCCGGCACTGATTCCCTCTTCGCCGTCAAGTTCCCGCCGAACTCCCTCACCCCTGGCTCTACCAGTCGTTCTCACCCAGATATTGGCCCTGGAGACTGACTTTCCCTCGCCTCCGGCAGCGCTGTACCTAAAATCATCCAAGCGCACATTCATTCTATCCTCAATCCAACTTAACTCATCTAGGAGAACAAGAGATTACCAGTTCTTAACCCAAATATTATTCTATTTCTTATTTCTTGTTGCTTCATCGCATTAGTTATCATTCAAAATTAAACTTCTAAAATCTTTTTTGACAAAGAATCAAACAAGAAAATACACATGAATGAAAGGGCACATCCGCGCACCTATGGCAGAATCGAGGGATAGTACATGGGAGAGCAGAATCAATGAGAGGGTTACGGAGAAAAGCTCATGGAAGATATGAACAGTTCAACGAAGGCAAGTGTAATTCAGGCTCCATATTAAGCAAGCAACGGAAGCTTGACTTAAGAGACACAAGTCGGCGTTTTAAGTTTGGGCTTAGCCTGCATTCGATCTGAAAGCAATTCGATGGTTTTACTTTTAGGGTGGGTTTGTACTAAGTGCCCAAGAATAGCATTTTTCTTAATGTGAAATTTTTGACCAATCTTAATGTGAAATTAACAAATGGGACATATTGTATAAAAAAAAAAAATGGGACATAAAGTAATGTAATAGTAATATTAAGATAATTTTTTTTAAGTGTAAATATCATTTATGCATATGTCAGATCAATATATTATTTAAAAAGAAAATGTGAATAAATTTGATAGTAAATAATTTAAATTAAATTTACTTAAGGTAAATAAAATTGTAACATTCTAATCCTGATAAAATAGTTTAAAACTATATGAATTAATAAATTTTAGTTACTAAAATCATTTGTAATTAGTTATTATTTTAAAGAAGACAGTAAAATATGTAATTTAATAAATAATTAAATTTTGGCTAAAGTATACTTTTAGTCCTTTATGTTTACGTCAGATTTCACTTTAGTCCTTTAAGTTTAAAATTGCACTTTTAGTCCCTCAAACTTAACGCTGTTAGTCTCTCTTAACAGAAATTGCTGACTCATCAAACTTAACGCTATTATTTTAAATCTTTTTTATTTTACACAATTTAAAATATTAAATTTATTATATAATTAAATTAAAATTAAAATGTGAGTATGCTTTGTCAACGTTTTATTACACAGTCATCAATTAAATTCAATGAGTCAACAATTTCCGTTAAGAGAAACTAACGGCGTTAAGTTTGAGGGACTAAAAGTGCACTTTTTAAACTTAAAGGACTAAAATGAAACTTGACGCGAACATAAAGGACAAAAAAATATACTTTAACCTAAATTTTTTGATAGGTGAAAATAGAATCTTATAAATGAAAGATATTTTTATAATTATAGATACCAAAAATTTTATACATAAAAATTACATCGCCTTTGTTTAATGAATGAATTAGTATATGATAATATGCATACAATATATGACTAACAGTCTTGTATGCGATGCATGATTTCATCCCTTATTATATCACAAATACGAGCCATGTCAGATGAAGATGCTATCAATGAATGTATCTGAGAAGATTCAAGTTCATTGTATTCACTATCATCACTATCAAAATAATTTTCTGATTCATGCTATATGAAATCATTATCAATAATAGATGTCTTCTAATGAATTGAAATCTGTAAAATACCTCAAAATCTGTAAACTCATTTCTCCCAACGGAATTCACAAACACACACATAGTCATCATGGCACACACAATTTCAACATGTGTTGTAAGTCATAGCTACTTAGGGGTGAGCACCAACCTGCCAACCGGGTTTGACCTAACCCGATGCAAGAATTTCTGGCTCGAAGACAAAACAGGCCAAGCAAACCAGACTGATGTCCTTGGGTTGGAACGGCAAGGGACCAACCCCTAAAACCAAATGGTCTGATCTAGTTGGGCCCGAAACTATCTTTTTCTTAACTTGCTTGTCTCGAGGTTTCAGGCTTTTAGCTGTTCAGGCTTCAACACTTATTCAGCCCATTACCCCATTCAATCAACACAACACTTCCCTACGGTCCTAACTCAAAAGTATTGTATCAAAAAAAAAACTCAAAAGTCGAAAAATAAAAAATGATAAAAGGATCGATAAGTTATAACATGTCAGGTCCACTGATAATTTTGCCTTAACCCTTGTATCAAAAAAATATAAATACTTCAATAATCTATGAATACATAAACTGAAATCTATAGAAAGGCATCCTCCTTCTTAAATTCTGTAATACACAAAAAAGTATACAGTACCAGTAGACATAAGACAGATCTTTAGGTGATTTTTTATGTGCTGCAATTTAATGCAATTAACCAATAACCAACACTGTTACCGTCAGTTTTTTGAACACATAATGACACAAAGATCGCAAATGTCAGCTAGAGATTCTGATCAGTTTCCATTAAAACAGACAAGTGTTCTCCATGCATTTGCCTCCAACGTGAGAAATCTACGATTTGATCACCGTTATTGCCCTGCTATCTTAACCTATGAAACTTATGGGGGCATTTACATCTCTTTACTACACGTGTTGGATCTGAAATTTAGATCTTCCAAAAATGAACAAAAATAAAATCCACAATCATATTTCAATTTCCTCAAACTGGTAAAAGACTAGTATCAGTCAAGTAATCATCTTTGCATGTCCCTGCCTAACTGATAGCAAAATTAGTAGCTTTTTGATGAATTGGGGAGAAAAGAGGAAGTTATGAAGTATTATGATTCAGGGAAGTAACAAGAAGTTTGCAGTTCCTGTGCAGAATTTGATCGATTATAAAGATAGGGTATATAGAGGATTGTCTAAGAACTATCAAAAAAGCAAAAGATAAACTTCCGCAACTGAATCTTGATTGATAAAAGCAAGGGTAAGTCATTTACATCAGCCTTCTAGGGGGCAACCCCCAACTTATATGCAGACAGCAAAAGATGCTTTATCAGTCTCTAAACCTGTATCGTACACCTCCTTTGTTTCCCCCACTAAAAACTTAAGCAAATAAAGAATATAAAAAGTTCAAATCACTGATTTACATAGAATTGATTCTTGTAATCTAAGGATTTGTCCAATAAACTTCTATCTTTGCGACTTTCTAACTATCAATGGAACCGTGAGTCTCCTCAAGTCAGTTCAGCGATTGGCACTTACTTGCCACTTGAATCACGCTCTTTTCCCTTACTCGTTTCCGCCTATATACAATCAAATTCTCCAGCCTTCTCTTCTTTCTCATTGGTTCAGCAATCACCCTTTTCGGAATGTCTTCTTCCTTAGTCGGCAGGCAGATTTCTACCAAATCGCCATCCCTTGGAATCTCTCTACCCCTCAAACTATCTTCTGAAGAATTTTCAACTGTTGTTACTGTCTCCTGATCTTCTGTTACTACCTGAAGAAGTTCCAAAGGTACAGCAGCAGGATCAAGCTCCAAGCAACTTGGAGGGGCATCAGGGCCATCTTGACCGGTAAGCGAGTAGCAAGGAACCTGGTGTGAGAAACGAAACATCTCCTCTCTTGGAACATTTTTTATCTTCCTTGAATCTCCATGCCGGCCAAATACTGTCTTGAAACCAGCAACTTTAACTAGTGGAGCAACATTCACACCATGCTCCTCATTGTAGTCTTCGAGCACTTCCACCATGTCATATTTTTGCGCAATTTCATCGGGAGTGAATTCATTCCAATCAAGGGACCAATTTCTATATAGAGCCCAAACATCACCCTTCTTGGGATATATCTGTATGACCCCTCTAGTGCCTTTGGTCCACTTAACCCTGTGAGAGAAGGAATTAAGAGAGCCATACAGTTCATGCTTGCCTATCCAAAAATCCCCAGAAGTCTTTGGAAATCCATGACTGACCCACTTTATTGGGGCCAATTCATCATTGCTTTTAGAGTTAAGCCAACTCATCCTCATTTTTAAAGGTTTGCGGGATATCACACTATGAATCATAGCATAGTAGCGAGGCATGCCATCATCATCATCGTAAGCAGCCCAAACCTGGTTCTCCCCAAATGATTTCTCGGTTCGGTCATTATCAAAATTATGGAAGTCGGGGTCTGGAACACTCATAGACAGAGAATCAGCCACCTCCAAAGTAGACATATCATGATCAACGGAGGGAGACTTGTTGGCTGTGGTCTCAGAATCAACAAATCCTTGAATTTTTTCCACACCATTCCTGGACCTTTCACTGTCCTTCGCCTTGGCTTTCTTAACAGGTTTTGTTGAATTGTCTATTATCCTTGGCACGTAGGCAAAATTCAATTCTTTAAGCTTACTACGAATATCATTCCTAGCCTTTTCCATCAACACCATCTTTAGTTTCTGCTGGGACATATCCATCATACCATTACGCTTACAGTATCCCACCTGATTTGCCCTTCCTGTCCCAATATTACCCTTCAAAAATCCACATTCACCAGCCAACCTTATTCCTTCAGTTTGGGATGCCATTTTGGTTTCCACCTCTCTTTTATCACTATCATCTTTATGTTCATCAACACTCCTTTTTTTCCTTGGCCTATCTTCTTTCAGGACAGTATTTGAACCAAAAGAAGATGATTGAGGAGCTGGATTGTAAGCAGTTCTCTCTGTAGCATGAGTTTGCCCACAATGGGCTTTTCCCATCATAGTAGGATGTGATGTATCCTCGCAGCCTCTCTTCAAATTCTCAGATGTGACCCCAAAATCACTAGGAGCTTCATCTGTAGAAAAAGCTGACCTCGGAACTTTGGCAGTACCACCAGGCACAGTGAAAGGTTTGGGCCCATATAAGTTTTCTAGCGATTCAATGGAAGAAGACGGTGTCCTTCCAGAAACATTGGCAGCAACACCAGGCATAGTAAAAGGTTTGGGCCTATATAAGTTTTCTAGCAAGTTAATGGAAGAATTTGGGATACTTCCAGAAACATTGGTAGTAACACCGGGCATAGTGAAAGGTTTGGACCCATGTAAGTTTTCTAGCGAGTTAATGGAAGAAGCCAGTGTCCCTCCAGAAACATAACCATTTTCTTCCATTCTTGTTGATCTGAATTTCTTTTTCTGCCCCTCTGCACGTGAAGCATTGCGGGGGTATATCGGTGGATGTGGTAATTCTCTGGCCAAAAAGGGCTTATGACAACAGCTGCACACAAGGTTGCAGTTGAGATAAACTGTGGGGTACTCAAACAGTGTTCTGCAAGCACCACAAATTGTCCAGAACGATTGCTTCAATGCCACAGGAGATGATGGAGTAGGATTTGGATGAGCTTCAGTTGCATGGTCCCTAGCCCTCCAGTTAGCAGTATTGAAGAAATTAAAGAAACCATTCTTACTTGCCGGTACAGAAGGCTTCCTGTTTGAAATCTCTTGAAATGAACCCCTTAAGTTGCACCTTTGATCATAGAACATTCTCTTGCTTTTATCAGAAAACAAACTCCATGCCTGAGATATTAGTTTAAAAGCCCCATCAGAACCAACTGATTTGTTTTTATCAGGGTGCAGAGTAAGAGCCATTTTCCTATAATGCCTTCGAATTGTTTCATCATCAGCCAGGGGATCCACTCCAAGGACCTTGTACCAATCAATTTCTCCATTTATTCTTTTCTCAGCAGAGACATACACCCCTAAAGTCGCCAGCAGTTGAGAAAGACCGTCAAGACCTGGATACAAGTCATGAGCTTTCAAGGCCAATCTTTTTGCGCCAGCAAGGTCCATCTCCAGAAACTTCTTCTCTGCAAGCTCCTTAGCCCTAAGGGCATCTTCTTTATTACATTCCATGCCTGCTAATTTGTTGCTTCAAATGACCAAAAATTCCACATGCACAGAATAGAAACGCTCCCTTCAAATATAGAAGCCTAGTAAATGAAATAAAGAGAGCCACTTTAGCAACAAAGGAAAGAAAATTTGAACAGATAATGGAACAAATGCCTTTTAATCAATTGAATGACAGAAATAATGCCGAAATTATGTCTAATGCATCTTTTGATTCATTAATGCAGAACCATTATGTAAACCACTAAATGATCTGGCAAACTACATATCTAGTTATCCAATATATTCAACCATTCAACATGGAATTCCATGGATTTTCGCATCTGGATCCCTATCAATTTGAAACTATAGAACGACCAAACCAAACTCTTTCTAGTCAATTAAAACCTTAATTTGCATGAACAAAGGCTTTTTAATAATTGAAAAACATAAAAATGGTCAAAGAACGCCAATATTGTCTCCTATGTTTCTTTCGTCCATTAACACAGAATCATAATGGAATGGCTAAATGATCAAGTAAACACAAGATTTAACTTATTCAACTACTCCTACCAAATTTCAATATCATGACAGATTCTTCAAGGATTTTCACTTCCTGGGTACCAATCAATCACAAACTATAGAACGATCAAACCAAACACTTTTTGATGAATTAAAACTTGTATTTTTTTTTTGGACAACACCTTAACTTGTATATTTTACTGCATGGAAAAACATTAAGTATGGTAAATTTTCAAAATGTGTGACAAAATAACAGTTTTTGTTGATTTGTTTTATATTTGGGATACAATTCAGAGCTTGCTTCTCTTTGAAGCGAACGCTCGCACATTCTGCTGCCCAATAAACAAAGTATCAGGAAAAAGGATCCAATATATAATTTCTTTGAAGAGCGTTTAATGGCCAACATTCTTTGAGGAGTATCTTAAGGATGCAAATCTATTCTCTTCAACGATTTTAAAATTCAACCAAGTCTGTGCATCATTATAGATTTTACGTTGAATATGCCCAACATGAGTGTCTTAAACTTCGTAACCGAACAGCAATAATATAGGGGATAATCCATTCTAGCACATAGTTAATGTAAAGAGGGATGTAAAAATTCACCTGTTATCAGCGATGTGATGTGCAGTAATGCCATTGATAAGCTTTAATCACAATTCTAATTTTTTGCCCACTCACACCACCGAGATCAACATTATGAATCAAACAACTCAACTTTCTAGTGCTTTTTGTGAAAAACTGAAATCCCCTATAACCCTGAGCAAGAGAAAAATACGCTTTATAAAATATGCATAAAATTGCATGTATTTATAGTATGGCAGTGCCTAATAATTTCTAATTTTATTTTTTTTTGCTACAGTCAAACAATGGTAATCGGCATTGTAACAGTTGCCAATTCCCTTCCGTTTGATACACGGATGAGATTTTAATAGAGGTGAAAGTGGGTTTTAAAGTGTGTTTGTCATGGCTATGGAAGTATGATGTAAAATACTAAAATACCCTTAAAAAAAGTCGCAGATCGCTCCCTCGTTGTTGTTGCCGTCGCCCACTCTATCACCATCGCCCACCGTCGTCGCAGATCACCATCTCCACCACCCACCTTCATCACAAACCTCTATCGTGCCAGATCTCTGTCGAAGAACTCGAACGAAGACCTCGTCATGCTAGATCGAAGAGCTCGTCGTCGTCACAAATGGAAGACCTCCGTCATACCAGATTGTCATCGCAGATCGAAGACCTCGTCTTGCTAGATTTCCATCTCCGTCGCCCACCTCCGTCGAAGGAGTCGGATCGAAGAGCTCCAACCATCGTCTCCAGATTCCAGATCTCTCACCTCCGTCGCTCGGAGAAAAATGAGACCACTCACCTCCGTCGTTACTTTTGTCGACCGCTCGCCAGCAAGCCGTCACCCACCTCCGTCGTGCCAAATCGAAGAGCAGATGGGGGAGGGGAGGGGCAAAAGGGTCAAAGGCCCATTTCCATGGAACTGGAACCGGGTTCTCATGGAAGGTGGTTAGAACATAATTCCAGCATTTTTGGATTCTATAGAATCTACTTCCATGATACCAAACAGACTAATTTTTAGATTTCATCTCCAATTCCACTTCCCACCCCCAATTCCATCCAACCAAACGAGGAATAAATTAGGCAGGTATGGTTGGGGGATTTCAAATATGCATACATTTAATGCTTGTTCATCTCATTTAAAATTATATTAAATTCATATACGTAAAACATTAATCAATTGTGTTTACTAATTCCATTCTTTTAATTGAAAATATTAATTGATTCCCATTACGAGAAGATATACATTATGTTAGTTGCTACCCTGTTCATGTATTTTAAACCCAATATGCTAATATTACACGAGGGGCATTTAACGACATTCAAGAAGGATATATGGTACAGTGTATCCATTTATTCCTTTTGCTCATAATTTTGTTTCCTCATTAGTGCTTGACACGGCATGAATTTGTTGTCTTGTTCATTCAGATTGCCAATTATTACAGTAGATCAGTATGCATTTGAAAAATTTAAAATTTAAACCTTAGATAGTTATGGTATGGTAATCTTTTGACCAAGTGTTTTTCCTTTCAAGTCTTGCAGAGAAAAAAGCTATGTACCACTATTAATCTTTACTACTTTCTCTGAATACTTCTGAGAATTTTGGTGTCTGTTTGAAAAGATTGCAACCAGACCAAAAGTACATGAAAGAGACAATAATGCTCTACAAATTTGCCAACAGACAACTTTTCGCTTCAATAGTTAAAAGATCAGCAATAACTCACAGATCTTGGCTTTAACATTGTAATCTTTCAATGCACTGTACTTTTGATACAACTTATACCACAATTGGAGCATGAGTTTTTATGACACTTAAGGATCACAAACTCAAGTTAGAGATTCTGATCATTTTCCATTGAAACAAACAAGTGTTCTATGTATCTTCCTCAGAAATCTACAATGTGGTTACCATTGTGAGAGAGGGCTTGATTGATCTTGTCATGTTTTGTGTTCCGGAGTAGAGGTGACCCGCCAACCTGCCTAAAAGTGGTGGGTGGGTTGGCAAAATGCCAGCCCGCTCAGCGGGCCAACCATCTAACCTGCCACTTTTTTTAAAAAAATAAAAATAATATATTATATATTTTTCTACTTTTTTTTCATCTCAATATTTTTTATAAAGCATGATAAACAATATCTAATATATTAAAAAATAGTATAAAATATTTTATTTTTTAATATTAACTTTTTATAATAATATACTTAAAATTATAACAAAATATTAATACTTATATTTTTTTTGAAAATTTGAAAAAAAATGTCATTATTGAAAATTTATTAATGAAAAAAGAATCATGTAACTATACAATCTTATAAGAAAAATATTGAGCAAAAAAACCAAGGAAAAAAGGAAGCTTAATTTTTTTTTAAAAAAAATATTTTGACGGGTTGGCAGGCTACATTTTTGCAGCCCATTCGAGGGGTAGACTGATTTAGCCTACCCCGTCCCAACTCGTACAACCTATATTCTAGAGTCTTCTGTACTATTGATCTTCCACGTTCTGACAGAAAAGATGCTTTTGCAATGTAATTTATGTTCTTACCATGATAAGCACATTTTCACCAATAGTCATAACAAATTGATTTTCCGTTGTACGAGATAAATATATGATAAGAGCTTTGTCTCGTGAAGTATAAAAGTGATTAAAGAAGTACCTTTATGATATCAAATAAGATATATTTAATCTGAAAAGTTTACCATTAGATTATACCATACTCTCTTATTAGTCTGGCCTCAAGAGATACAAGAGCTCTCCTATGTTGTACTGTAAGTTGGATCTTTCTCTTTGGCCAATTTCACTTTATTTACAAGAAAGGATAGTAAAACTCAAAGACTTGAAGTTGCCATCACAAAGAGATCAGATGGGTTTGACAATCACAAAATAATGTTCTTCCATTGTCAGATATATCTTGTATAACATGCTAGACAAGTTCAGGGAAATGTTACGATAATGACCAAATCATGCAGAGGTGAAGTTTTCTTTTTGACTTGTCTCTCCAGAAAACTCTACACGTGGAGTGAAATCCTACGGATTTCTTAAACACAAGGATCAATGTGGCTTATGCATAAGAAATGAGAGAACTTGTTCTACCGAAAGTCTTAAAGAATGAAGACTTCTCATACAGCAAGGCTTAAACTCCCCAAATCTTCACTAAATCAGTATAGTCAAGATAGTGAACAAGATTCAAACTTTCTCGATGAAACAAAAAAGTTCTCTTACTCTTATATAGATAAATCAAACACAGCATAATTGCCAAAATGTGAAGTTCTGACAATATCCCAATAAGGAATCAAATATCATATGTAACGTTCTCAGCAAATTAACCATGCGTGCTGCTAGCAATGGGACTAGCTAGTTCAATAACATATAGAAGATCTCAAAACTCTAAAAAATTCTTGTATACAACTATAGCTACAGCTTTCTTACATGCCAATGGTCTAACTTTTGAACTTACGACTTTGGATTACTCCATGGATGTACTTTCATATACTTCATGCACAAGCAATTCTTCAAGATTCCTCAAGCCAGATAGTTTTGAAACTGAAACTAGAACAATCCCAGTGAGAATCACTCACAAAAGCAACAGGTTCTTATTAACACGTCCATAAAACAAATCTTGTCAAAGCATAGATAGGTCAAAATGCCTTCTAAATTGACCTGAATTGTAGCCACTGTCAGTTATCTTCTATAGACAGGTTTTCTGGTACATTGTAGACATGCAATACAAATACACAAGCCCGTGACAGAGAAGAATATAAAGGTCAAAAACTCAAACTTGGTCTTCACCAGGCTCGCTTGAAGATGACATCTCTCCTGCGTGGCCATATATATATATATTCCTAGATCTTAACTCTTCCTTTTTCCATTCTTTTGGTCTTCTGATGATAAAATAGAAGAGAGTCCACTTCATGAGGCTCGCCATCTTCAACCTCACTGAGAATATACCCTCTTCTTGTCACTGAGATATATAGAGTGTTCAGATCAAACAAACTTTACACTTGCAAGAGTCCCAATAAGCTTCCAGAACAAGACTGAAACTATAGGTAAAAGAGAAGCCAAAGCTTGTGTGCTATAAAAAGCTTAAAATGAAAACTTTTTTCCTCTTTTATTCGCTGATACATGAGACAGAAAAGTCATGCTCAGGAATGAATTTGACCCTGACGGTAATGGAGATCAACAGGAAACTCTTGCAGTCCTCTGGTCATGTAACAATAACTCACGTTTCATTTTGGGGAAATGGGCATCTTGAGTTGCATTAAGTATCCAACTAAATCATTTATTATCTTTGGCAAAAAAAAAATCATTTATTATCAACAAAATTCTGGAGTTAAAAAGGGGAAAATACTTATGGGCCTCCGAAAATGAAAAATTTGAATCTTGTAATACTTGAAACAAACTTGCTCTTCGTAATTAGCAATGGGAAAAAAATGATCTGTGATCTTGACGTTGAGTATTATAATTAACATAATACATCCATTCAAATACTCATTTCTTTTCCTGAACCAAACCATCCAAGTTAACACAATCACGATGCAGACATCATAATCAGCCTACAGCTTTGAAACAGCATCGAGCAAAGCGAACAAACCCATGTTTTTATTCCAAGATATCTTACATTCTTACTT
>JANTPZ010092591.1:0-15654 GCA_025593235.1 Vachellia pachyceras
GAATTCAGCTAAATGATGAAAATGGACCTATTTGTTTGGACTGAACTAAGGGTTCCTTCATTACTAAAGAAACAACTAGAACAACACATAAATAAATTTATACTTTTTTCACAAACAGAAACCAAATTCAAGTAACGATACTTTACAATGCATAACATTCCGAATACACGGCAATGATATGTTCCAATGTGGGATAATTAAAGAAGGAAGAAAAGCCTACCTTCCAACACCAGCAAAACGGACAGGAGAAGGGGACAGATTCTTCAAAGACGCCATGAAACGAGAAGTAATAGAATCCCCAGAAACCTCGCCAGCAAAAATGAAGACTCGCAGCTCGCCATCTTTTGAGGCCATATCAAGGGTGGCTTTCGCTCTTGAGAACGATGTTGACACTGATGCTGTGCTCTGCTTTCTCAGTAGTATCCATAATCCCAACACTTTCAAACTTCTCAAATTCAATCTTCTTCCACCTGTAGTGGCTCCCAGCATCATCGCACCCACTCGCAATGTAGAGAGTAGAAAGTAGAAACTCTTTGGAGCTGTGGAAGAAGCCGGGAAACACAATTGAAAGCCCAAAAAGTAATAAATATACGTTGGTTTTCTAAAAACATATGCATTGTAACTACCTTTTTAAAAATAACTTTACTATGTATAATCAATATGGATATTATGGGGGAAACCTTTTTAATGTAGGATATAATATATATTGATGTCTTGTATTTATGAGCCGAAGCGGTATTATTATATAAAATTCTGCGGATAGAAAATGGAGGTTTTCCTTGTTTTTGTTCTTGTTCTAATATAATAATATGATCATTTGAATGTTTTTTAGCTTGGAATGGTGGTCCTTTGAGTTGGTTACCTTACTTGCAGGGCTGTTGCACAATCCACAATAACTTGAAATTTCAAATCTATCATCTCTTGTTGAGATGAACTGTTTCAATGGCTTCCTCTAATTCTTCTCTTGACTCTTTCCCGCCTGAGCATTTTTACATTGCAGTACTTCATCCCTTGTGGTGTTGGTGCAGCTGCAAGGTTTGTTCTAAAACAGTAAAATTGGTTTCTTATGGATTGCTGGAATACATTTAGGATCTATCAAGCTTATATTCTCTAATAATCTTGTGTAAGGATTGTTCTATCATCTTTGTACAAATTAGAAATAATCCAAGATTATGATTTAACAAGGATACAGGGCCATCCATACCCAGGGAGGGAATCTAATTAATAAACACATGGTCTTCACTATTTTTTTTGGTGTTTCTGTTTTTAGAATGTTTTTATAACTTTTTTTTCAAACAAGTTTTTGGGGGAAAGCAAAAAAAATGGTTTAATGATTTTTTTAATAAAATCATATTTGAAAAGAATTTAAAAGCTTGTTTGATATAATTACTAAACGCTTAATTAGGGAACAAAACTTTTTTTGAAAGATAAGATTATTCTCCACTTTTTGACCAGATTTTACAAGATAAAAAAAATAAAAAGTATACAACCATTGTTCTTTTTTTTATTTTATTTTATAAAACACTTAAATAAAATCCAATCACCAAGCAATTTTTTTTAAAATTTTTTGTTTTAAAAACTATTTTGGAAACAATAAATCAAACTAGTCCATGATTTTTCTACTTTTCCGAGTTTAAGTTTGGTCACTAATTAATTGATTCAGATCAGTTGCAAAATTTTCACAAAATTAAGAGTAAATTTAATTGGATGCCAATTTTAGGTCAAGGTAAACTGTACTTAAGCTTTATATACACAAATGCATAAATGCATTTGTTATTTCAGACAGTTTTGCAGCCATATTCAGTGGTGAGTTTCTTCTAACAAAGACACCACCACCTACCTACCACCGCCTAACTACAACCGAGTTTGGAATAACCGGTAGGAGTTGATCCAACTTAACGTAACAAAAGATCATGGGTTTGATCCTTTGGGATTTCAGCAGTGTAGGTGTCGGAGTCACCACCCAAATGGATCCTACCTGCATGATCCGATCTGGATTAATCTGTTTGTAAATCCCTGAAGGGTTAGCTAGGACACTGGATGCTTATGCAAAAAAGACATCATCACCTACAAATCTCAAATAGTTCAAAGAATTTTTTTTTTTAAAAAAAATAAAACACAGACACATACAAAGAATCCATTTTGATATCAAACTTGGTACTTCCTTCGGTCCTTAATGCATGAGAGCTAATTAGAAGGTTTACTTCAATCATAAACATAAAACCTTAATTAGTCAATTTTGTTTCTCATATTCATAATCCCCAAAATTATAAATGGTGCTTGTTCATATTAAGAGGGCTTCCAAATTTCTTTCAAAAGGTAGTTACAATGCAAACGATTAAAAACTGCATTTTGGGGAAATTAACACAAAATTTTTTTACAAATAACTAATTTATTGAATATCATCAAATCAGTTGTCTTTTAACTTTTACAACCGGAGGAAATATAAAATACTTTGTTTCTCTAATTCAAGCATTTAGGTAGTGCATGGAAATCGGGTGGCATAAGGTTAGGTGGGCCTCGTTTCACTTGACAAGTAGACACACCCACATCCATGTCCCTCCCTCCGTCTGTACCTTACCTAATGCACACAACACACATAATCATATAAAACTCTAATGAACCCATTATCCGTGAATTCAGCTGGCAAAGATATTGGACACTCTCACCAAAGGGAGAGGGTTCGATACCGGGGGAAGGTCACTTTGTTATGGCTTTAGTCGCGGCTTTTGGGGATGCATCCTAGCTCCTGGGTGCTTAGATAAACGCCTGAGGGTAATTGTCGGCTCGCCCTGCCCAACATTGGTATGACCTAAGAGGAAGGGAGATTTCGTCCTACCCTTGACTTGTGGGTGAGCCCAACCCCCTGCCTAAAATTTATGTATAAAAAAAATATAAAACTCTAATGAAAATTGGTCTAGTTGATAAGAATGCGACTCATATTTTAAAGGAATATGAGTTCAAATTGTATTACCAACACGAGAACATCAATATTAGTGGAAATGAATAACCGGTAAATACCTCTTTAAGTACAATTCAAACTTTAAGACATGTCCTAACACTATTAAGCTAACTCACCATCTAAATTTTTCTTGGATAATATAAAAGAACCTGAAGAGCTGTTGGTGATGCACAGGTATGGCAAGAGGGGGTGGATTTCAGAAAGTGGGAGCATACGTGAACCTTGGTGCATATTATGTGATTGGAACTCCTATTTCTTTCCTAGTGGGATTTGCACTAAATTGGAAACCCTAAAGGATTGCGGATATTGGGATTCTGGTATAGGATCCATGGTTCAAGTACTTGTGCTTACTCTTATAACATTATTTACAGATTGGGAGAAATTAAAGAGGTGAGTTCAATAATCTTTTGTGCAATGAGACGTAGATTCATAAATGTCTAAATGGATAATAATCTTAAGGTTAAAGTGCAAAAGTACTAATGAACTTCTAGCAAAAGTGCATCTAATACTATATACTTTTCAGAGATGTAAAAATACTCACAAACATTTAAAATGAGAAAAAAATGTCATGACCGTTAAATATGTTATATAAAGTTAAATATGTATATGCAAAAATAGTATGGGTCTTACCATAGAAAGTAATATAATGTTAGGTTTTGTTTGATCGTTTTAGCATTTTTGTATCCATTTCAAATGTTCATGAGTATATTTGTACATTAAAAAAGTGTATGGTGCTAAACACACTTTTAATAAAAGTTTATTAGACTTTTTGCTCCTTACCCCTAACCTTAAATGCCTAAAGTGAGAAGGGTTATTATTCATTTGAGAATAGCCAGATTGAAGGTGAACTTTTCAGAGTGACCAAAAGGTTTGTGTTCTAAAAAACAAGTCAAGATTAAGTTTTCTGGCTATTATTTTGCAAGAAACGTGTTTAGAAATCCATTAAGAAAGTAATTTTATGCAAACCAAGATAAGTATACGAGATGAGTTTTATCTTAGCTTGTATAAAACAAGGGCACAACATGTTTCCGAAACAAGCACTAAATGAGTCAGTGAAACCTCAAAACGAAGTTTGACAAAGGCAGAGGAATGAAATAAAGACAAACGGGAAGGGATATATAGTAGTTTTTTGGTTATTTGTATCTTTTACACATATGAATAAATAAAGATAACTATTCACTTTTGATATATATGAAATTTGAATGGAGTAACAAGGGATATGGGAAACAAAGTAATGAGAGTGCAACTATATATATGTATGGTAGCCGCCAGCCTCATGAGATAACAATAACTAACACACTCTATATCTATCCAATATTGTAACGTCAAGCTATACATGTACTAAAAGTTTGATACGTATCTCACCAAAAATAAAAGAAGATTGATACGTAACTAACTACATATGACATACTCTAAGAACCCTTTTCTTGCACAAAACCGGCCATTAACGATTATCATACACACACCAACTATGATTGAGTTTAACAGAAGGAATTTCATTCAGTGTTTAACAATGCTTCAAACAATATTGCTTCAAAAAAAAAAAGTCTACCATACACACTACTTTTTATTCATATTATGGTAAATATGCTTTATTATTATTATTATTATTAGCAGCAGCAGTATTACCATTACTGTAATCATCATCATCCCATCCTTCCTCTTTCTGGGATTGAACATGCATCATCGTACGTGATAACTGAATAATTGATTTGATAATATTAGTAGAGAGAACGAAAAATAAGAATTTATGTTTTTCAAAACGCTATAAGACACGCATCTGTCCAATTTTACAAGACACGCATCTGTGATTTAGAAATACAAAACTAATGTGTGTGATTGGTATTTACTACCAATCATTTTTGTGGCCAAGTCGCTTAATTTCATGTCAAGCTCAAACGTTTTGTTAAGAAACATTGGTAATTAAATAAAATTAACAAAATATGGTGAAGTTACTTATCAACAAAATGATGAAGATTTAATTAGATACCAAAAAGTTAAACTTAATCAACTAAATAAAATTTGAAGGGTTCAAATCATATTTTTATTAAATTTTAATTTTTTTTCACTTTGAAAGAATCAAGCTGTAAAAAAAATTAATCTCAAATATCTACTTATAAATATAATTATTTAAATTGAAATTAGAAAATTTAAATAATCCAAATTAAATATAACGGATATGACTTTTTAGGGAAAAAATTATACATCCTGAAGGATGTCCATGGAAACCATATCTAAATACTCCTCCAGTCCTAAATATTGGACCTAATTTGTAGTGCAATTCGCTTTACGGATTAGGTTCTACATTTAAAACTAGAGAAGCGGCATATATGGAGAATCACAATTATATTTCAAATAAGTGACATAATATCTAACAAGTTTAAGTAACAATGCCTCTCAAGGACTTGTCGGAGTTAGCTTGTAGGAGTCAAAGGGGGGTTTTCTTTGATATTAAATATAATGCATCAGTGTGCTTTATCTCCTTTTTCATAAATTCTCGCTACCTATCAGTTACACGTTAAAACGAATTTTCACTATCAGAAAAATGTCATTTAGTGACGGAAAAATCCATCGCTAAATGGCCATTTTCCATCAAAAAAATTTTCATTTAGCAACGGATTTTCCATCACTAAATCACATTTTTCTAGTAGTGTTTCCATCCAGGGAATAGTTTCAAATACAAATGAACAAAATGTTATATACTTTAATGAAATATCAAAATACACTTTTTATTATAAATAACTAATTTAATTAATCTTTTTGAATCTATGCAGGTTAGTTATACGGCTCCCATGTTTAGGTATGGGAAGAATAATAATTATGAGTAAGTAGCAACTAACCTTTCTAGATAAGAAGTGTGGTGTCTCAACTTGTTTGGATTATATTCATTATAGATCTCTTGCGTTTGAACCAAAGTTAACAGAATATTAATGAGTACGGGAAGCGATTAATTAAAGTCTCTATTATATAACGTTGCTTCCAAACTAAGCCGAACTGAATATCATGATGTGACGACTAATATGTGAGTTTCGTTATGGAGGATGTTATAAGTCAATAACGTATTTGTTAGGACATTATGGGTCATGACTCCTTCATGCTCTTTATTGTCTCCATAGGACTCTCAAGCTTAATTAATTACGTCTGCTTCACACACACACATATATGTAAACACCGATGTATTTGGCCAAACAACCTAATCATCAAGCCTTAGCTGAGATATATATAGATGTATAGACAGACGCCCAAATCATTTGAAATCCTACATCTTTGATTCGATCATACAGATATATATATATATATATAATATGAGTTCTTTATTGTTTGCTTTGGTTTCAATATTTCTGGTATGTGGAGGTGTTTGGGAGAGGAAAGAATGGAGAAACTGGGTTTGATGAAAACTATAAGGTTATTTGGGGAGGAGATCATGTGGTGAATTTGAACCAAGGGAAAGAAGTTCAGCTCTCCATGGACAAAGCTTCAGGTATTGATCTCTTTCATTTTGAGCATCCACTCATGTCGGTTTTGATGATTTTGTTCAGTTTAATGTGTATGTGTTTTTTTTTAAACAAATCTAAGCGTTTACTTTTCTTGGAAATTAAATGCATGTAACTTGACACCAGTTAGCTTTATATTATGACTACCAGAAAAATGTTATTTAGCGACGGAAAATCCGTCGTTAAATGGCTATTTTCTATCACTAAGATGAGGGTCGCTAATATTTTTCGTCACTAAATGGAAATTTTCTCATGGAAAATAACCATTTAACGATGTATTTTTCCGTCGCTAAATGGCAATTTTCTTGTTGCAGAGAGAGATCATAACCAGGTTTTGCAGAGCTTTTATTGTTTGAAACAGTGTAAAAGCAAGATTGGTTGTGCATGCATGGAAAATAAATAATAATGCCTGTTTGTTTCTGTTTCCAATTCTTTTGTTTCTTAAAAAATTGTTTGGATAACCGTTCTAAACATATAATATTTGAAAATAAATGTATTGAGATTAGAAAGTGAAACTTCAAAGAGAACTCAAGTTTTTAAATGGAAAAAAAAGCTATAAAACGGATTTTTAGCATTTAAAAGACTTAACTGATTTGTGTTTTTTTGTTCTTGGAAATGTTTAACAAGAAAACAAAAAAATAGCTTTCAAAATAAGAAAACAAACAAAGGATCTATGGAAAAAAGTACAGTCATGATCTAATATATATATATGTTGCTGGAAAAAAGGATCGAATATATAAATATTTGCACTCAGCTTTTTGTAGTTTAGAATTTTAATTTGGTATTGAATTAAAATATTTTACAAGCTTTTCAATTTATCCTATCTAATAAATTATTTGGTCAGAGGTGTTCTAAATACGTATTGCATATCTGCTGATGACAATTAAATAATACAAAGAATAGAAGCAATACTACTTAGATGTTTGATAAAATTTTGACAAAATTATAATGATAGAAGGATTAATATCTGTTTGGTTGAATTTTAGATCTAATCATTATAGTTTTAAATTGTTGGTTTTGGTTCTTATAATTATATAATGAATTAGTTTAAGTTTAATTATAAATCGGGATTAAAAGTAAAACCTGTTGAAAGTTTAGGGACTATTTGTTAAACTCATTAACCAACTATTTTTTTGGTGATATTTTTTACAATTTGAAACTTTATAAATCAAACTCAAAATTTGATCAAATTATAAGTACTAAAAATTGTATTAATTATAACCTAAATATAAATTACTTAAACAATAAGGGCTCCAATATAAATGTTCAATTTTAAACCAAAAAATATAATGTTTAAATTATAAGGACTAAATCAAGAGAGATAAAAAATATTTTTTTCCTTGCTTCATTATAAATATAATTTTTAATTAGTCCTTTGTTTTTATTTATGTTAATTAATCATTTATATGTCTAATATATTTCTACAAACCTGAATTGTGACTTTTAATAAAGCATTTCTGGTAGTTACTAATCTTTATGATGTTAGGTTAGAAATGAAGAAAAAAAGAAGATTAACAAATATGATTGTATAATTTTTCTTTCTAATTTTCTAATGCAAAAGGTACAAAAGACCTTTTTAAGGTCAATAAGTCCAAACATACATGGTGTTTGTTTGAGAACTCATTTTTCAACTGGCACGTAAATCAAGGCAAAAATCATCTCAAAATCTGTAGGAACCATATGAAATCTATAAAAATCATCTTAAAATCTGTGAAACCATCTCGAAATCCGTAAATTCATTTTTCCTAATTTGAAAGTTTCACAATGAGTCATGTGCTCCGTAATGGTAAGCATCAATTTTTTCAACTGTAAGTGACAAGATTGTTCCATTCTTGTTGCATAGTAGTGTGTAAATTTGGGTGGTTACGCAATTAGTTGGTTAGGGAAAATCATGTTTGAAAAATTGGCTCATAAAAATGGAAAATTGAAAATTCATAAAAACTCTATATTATGATACCACATTTTCAACGTATCATTCAATGCTTTTTCATATGAATATATACTAGAAACTTATCTCATAAATAATAAATTATGTTAGAAAAGTAGTTTCTACCCTTAATTGAAATATATCTTTAAAAGTCCAGAGGTAGTACATAATTCTTATCCCTTCTTTGGTTCCAACTTAAGTTTGGCCTCCACTATTTCTAATATTGTTCTTAAAAATTGAACAATACTAAGACTTTTTTTCCCAACAATTAATGAAGCTAATATAGTCATTAGTTTTATCAATTGGATTGAGTGAAATATGTACCCACATTTGATGGCAAACAGTGTCTCAAATATAATTACTTTCCATAAGGGGTTATATATGTTTAACAAAAAATAGTCATTATATTAAGGAAAAAATGGAGATAAATCCTCATCTAAGAAATTAATTGTCGAATGAGACCAATAAGAAGTGAAGCCATGAGGTTTCTCATTCCCCATTTAATTCATCAAACAGGGATTTATCACCAATTTTCCTCTAGTTTAATTCTGATTACAATAATATAATTTTAGTGGTTAATATCTATTAAAATATTATTTAGAAACAAAAAATCATTTTTATTAATTCTTGATAATTATTATTAATTATATACAGACCCGTTTAATTATATTGGCTTCTTCTTTATGTTTTTCCTCCTGGCAGGGTCTGGTTTTGGATCCAAGATGACTTATGGCTCTGGATTCTTCCATTTGAAGATGAAATTACCAGATAGAGATTCGGCTGGAGTAGTCACAGCTTACTATGTGAACATTATTTAGTTTTCATCATTTTTTAAATGAGAACATATAATTTATGGTATCTATTAATAAATCACATTATTAAATTTGTTAGACGAATGTAGAATTTTACCTTTATTTTATTTATTATCATGTAGCTGACACCTGAAGGAGAGAGACATGACGAAGTGGACTTTGAGTTCTTGGGGAATAGGGAAGGGAAGCCTTACACGTTACAGACAAATGTGTTCGCAGATGGCAAAGGCAACAGAGAACAAAGAATCCGCCTTTGGTTTGATCCCACTTCTAATTTCCATGATTACAGACTTCTTTGGAACCCCCATCAACTTGTGTACGTCTTTCTTTGATTTTTTTTTTTGACATGATAAAACTTTTCATCCTTAGACTTAATTTCTGAAATTTATTGTTTACCAAATAAATAAATCCTTCGAATCTCATAATAAATTAATCATACACAATTAGTTCTTGTGTTCTGAAAAAAAAATAACATCATTTGGACTAATTGTGTACGGTTATATATGATTTTTATGTAGTTGTTTGATTGTGTCCATCAAATTCAAGTGTTGCCAGGCCAAATTGTAGCTCTCACAGTAATGTTTTAATTTCTGCATTCATAATGAATCAAATTGGAGATTTCATGGCTATGTGGCCAAATTAATCCCCTTCCAAAACAGCTAAGTTTACAAATTATATATATATATATATTTTCTCCCCGATCCTTAATATAGAAGTTTATTATCCTTAATATAATATCTCAATTTATTTTGTTATCAGAATTTATAATTTTTCTCAAAAGATCCATATCTATATTATATATATATATATCAAGGGGTTTTCATTCCGGTGTAGTCATGGTGAAATACGATATTTTTCAAAAATCAATCCATATTTAAAAATCCCTCCATCCTAATATAACTAAATTAATTATTTTTTAATACCTACAAATTAGTTATCTATCTCATATATATATATATATATATATATTTTACAAATTGAATAAGGAATATACTCTTTTTGTTACGAGTCTTACATCAGGAAGGCCCGTAAATGTGGTATGGTTTTTAGGTCAAGGGGCTTTCCCTACTGATATGCTGGTCTTTTAGCATGTGTTCTCCCCCTTGGCTTATGATGATCATCACACTTTGTTGTTCATGCTAATACTAATTTATGTTCAAGTATTATTAATTAGAATTAACGTCGGGGCTGGCAGGTTTTATGTGGACGATATACCAATAAGGGTATACAAGAACAAGAGTAATATGGGAGTGGCATACCCATCAAAGGCGATGCAAATAGAAGCAACATTGTGGGATGGAGATAGTTGGGCCACTGATGGAGGCAAAACCAAAACCAATTGGAGCTATGCTCCTTTCAAAGCTTATTTCCAAGGTTTTGATATCAATGGCTGTCAACTTCAACCCTCAAGTACTGATCACAATAATCTCCTTGCCTGTGCTTCTGACAAGTTATGGTGGAACAGGAAACAGTTTTGGCAGTTGGACCCTACAAGACAAGCTGCCTATCAGAATGTTAAGACCCATTATATGACCTATGATTATTGCTCTGATAAAACTAGGTACCCTATACCTCCCGCAGAGTGTTCCCATAATTAATGGTTTACTTTACAACAGATATGCCTTAAGGTAGTTGATATAAGATTTAGTCTGGACCTTAAATTACACTATAAACTAGATATTTTATTTAGGATGACAAGAGGTAGTATTTATGTTCAGAACCGATACTGTTGTAATTTGTTATGTTATTATTCGTTACTGTCGCAGCCATCAATAAGTTCAAAGGCAAGCGCTTATGTGAAAACCGATTTGTATTATTGATTTCCAGATTATATATAACAAGCATCGAGGTAACTGAATCTTCACCTCTAGGCTGATCTAGCATACACACACACACGATGTGTACGAAGTCTCATATTATATATAGTCATAATTGTGTTGGAAAGTAAAAAAGGGGTAATTGTGAGAAGACGAAGGAGTTTCAGGTGGCCGCCATGGAAGCTGTTGAAGCTTGTGGATGCTCTGCAAGGAATGTTTATTATGTTTTTTTGGTTTTTATATATGTTGGTTACACTGCTCTGCAAGGAATGTTTATTACACACACTATGTTCCCATATTTGGTTCAGTTTGAGCCGAGTCAAAAAAAAAAAAAAAAAAAAGAGGATTGATGACCTAATCACGCACGCGGGGTTGTAGGTCAAATACATTGTGGGTGTTTGAATCTAAGATATAAACTAATTTTTTTAACACAATTTACTATATATGAAATAATTATGGGTCCGTTTGGATAGCCCGTTGAAAAAACGGACACAGATTCCGAGATAGTTTATGTGAAAGGAATTTTGTCTCGGTAAGCGCATCCGTTGGCAAAACGGGTAAACCAAACGCACCCTATATATGTGAAAGTAATTTTGTTTCTATTTGCTTAAACATGTTTTTCAAAAGCTAATGCAAACAGGTCAACTAATTTTGTTTCTAGTTGCAAATGATGATTTCATTTGTAAACTGACAGTTATATTTGAAACATAAATGTCTGATCTACAATTGAAACACATGAATTCGAAATAATTTAAATTTTTATTTTCAATCAATATGTAGAGAATTTTGTCAGGAACCCAACAGTAATTAAACTAAGCTTGCAGAGACGTAACTTGAACATCATCCTCCCAGAAACACAATCTCAATCTGAAATATTATTATTTTCAATTAATTTTTTTATAAAAAGAACATTCCCTTTACTTAGATTTTTCTTTATTGATCCGAAGCATTGAAACAAGACAAGGCGAAAAAATTAATATTGTAATCCATAATTTTTCACATTATTTTTATTTGGATATGCATGTAGTGAAGCCACGCATGAAGATTGAAATTCCAAACTTGATGGTGAAAAAAAAAAGCATATAAAACAAAAGGGGGAGAAAATAAATAATGATTAGGGAACAAAATACATGGGATTAGGGAGCTTAAAAGTGCGATTGCCAATAGAGTCTCCACGTAGATCACTCCACTGATCTCCCACATTTCCCCAAATCCTATAACCTTCCTTCTCTAATTTCTGTCTTATATCTGACTTGTACCTCACTGCACTTTGCCCTTTATATTCTCCACTCCTGCAAACATACATAAATACATATACTTCATTAATATAGTTAAATCATAATTAAACTAATTAAACACCCCTTATTATTTTCCACTCTGGCCCTTGTTATAAGTTCAACTTTTGAAGAAATTTTCAGTCCTAAATAAATCAGACAATTTAGTGTGTGTGTGTGTGTTTTTTATTACCTCAGAATAAGGCGTTGATAGCCAATGAAGCCTTGATTGTGCAAGTTGTTGATGGTGGCCTGGCCAAGAGTCTGTTGATCTCTTCCAGAGACTAAGAACACCTTCATGCCTTTGTCTATCAGTTTGTTGAATAATTGAAGCACAGCTGATATGGCTGGGCTCCCTCCTTTGCTTGCCCATGCCCTAAACCCCACTGGATCATATGGCTCACACCTATATATGTATGTATATGTACCATATTGATTAGGACCAGATCATCAAGGCACTACCTTGATTTAATTTTTGCTGAACGTACGTACCCGAATCTCTTGGTTTTGTAGTAATAGAGATTGGAGAGGCAAGTGTCGTCAACGTCCAAGACCCAAGCATCGAAGGAATCAGATGAGAGAGGAATAGAATTAAGGAAAGTGAAGATCTGTTGCATCACCAAATCCAAATCCTCTTCGTACTGTCCATCGATCATGTAACTCTCCACCTCATTCTCACACTCTCTCGGCACTGTGCCCCACGCTAACACATTATTCGCCTCCACACCTAATCTCCAGCTCAGACAAAACTTCCCTTCCCCTCCACCACCTGAACTACACCTCAACACAAAAGAAGCCCATCCATCATGAAATAGTACATGTACGGTAATACCTTTTTATGAGCCGGTTGAGACTATTAAGGACACTATATATAAATATATATTACTTTTAGATATTTATATTTATCATTTCTTTACAAATTAACTGATTTATCTTACTTATAAATCAAAATATGTAAGTAATTACTTTTTAATAACGTATTTAGCTTATTTAATATTCCTCAAAAAAGTCAAAAAGACTGCAAGCAGTATGAGTTTAGTTGAATCAACCATGCAAACAGAATGTTAGAATGTATTAAGAGTCCCACCACGTCGATCGATCGGTTGGATGTTGGATTGAAAGTATATGAAGTTGATATAGCTAGATCATATCATCAGTTGACTTAATTGATCATTTTGAAAGAAGGGAGAACTCAATATGTGCTCAAACAATACATGAGAGTGGCTTTGCAAAAATGTGTTGGAAACATGATCAAACATAGTTTATACTACTGATAATAATGTTATCACCTGATGAAGATGGACAGGTGTTATTTCTTCTGGGATTTAGCCTTGCGCTGCTTGACTTGGACAGCATTATGAGAACTATAAAGAATGAAACAAGTAGAACAGATGTTTGTGAGTTTATCATTTGTGTGTGTGAGAGGGGGCGCGCGAGATAGAGATAGAGAGAGAGAGAGAGAGAGTTAGAAATCCATAAGGATATGGAGAACTATTTATAGAAAGGGAAGAGAGGCAAAAGAGAGATAGGAGACATGCATGCATATGAATAGCACTGCTTCTCTTTCTTGTGTGTCATCTCACCTTTTCAGAATTCCAATTTCCATTGGGTGGGGCTTTGGCCGTCACACACCAATTAAATCATCTATATTGCTTTCATTATTCAGTAATCATTCATGCTTTAATTTGGACTATATCACGCCCAAGATCAATTGTTTTCTTTTAAAAGTCAATATTTTGATTGCTTATTATTGTCAGTTTCCAATAAATGTGGTAAATGTTGCACCTAAATATTCTCAGTGTGTGGCTAAAATAATGCATGCTTATCTAATACCGGTGGGAGAAGTACCCGTTTTCAATGTTTAACGGTGTATTGAATATGATTGCCTTTAGTATATGACCAAAGATATAGGGTTTTAGATCCAATATCCTAGGTATTAATTATATTATACCGACTTTTTCCAACTCAAGTGTCATGGTCTTAAAACATTACTGCAAAAAATATATATTACTTAATTCTACTAATGATTTAAAATTCAAATATCCTGAAGGTTCAAGAAGGTATATTTTTTTCGCTTTTTTTAAACCAAAGATTATCATTCACCAATTTTAGAGAGATTAATCTCTATAGATTTCATTTATATGATTTAAACTTTTAACTTTCACTACCAAAAAAATGTCATTTAGCGATAGAAAGATCCATCGCTAAATGACTATTCTCTATTAGAAAATTTCCATTTAGTGACGGAAAATATTAGCGACCCTTGTTTTAGTGACGGAAAATAGTCATTTAGCAACAGATTTTCCGTCGCTAAATGACATTTTTCTGGTAGTGTTTGCTTAAGAAAATATCAAGTGTTGCTAGCTATACTGTAGTAAATCACTGTTGATGTGGCAAAAAAAGGGAAAAATAAAAAGAATTTTTTTTTTTGGCTAAATACATGTATATGACTCTGCTGATGAAATTCCTTGAAGACACTAAACATTAGTGCATCTCTTAACGGACATTTAAACCTTAATCCACTGTATAAATGAAAAGAAATAATTCTCTCCCATTAAATCAAGTCCCGACGACTGAAGAAGTTGGGTCCGAATGGGCACGAGGAAAGGAAAAGTGGGGATAGCGTCAGAAGGCACATTTGCACTTTGCACCACAAAAGTGGCTGCAACCACCCACCCCGCCGACTCTGCCATCCCCACAACATTTATGCATACACCCAAATCCTCCATGATATATATATATATATATATTTGCTTTTTCCACCATGCACCTCCATAATTATAACAATTACTCTATTATTTTTAATTTTTTGTATAAATACTTCATTATAATCAAAGTTTAGATGAGTTAAATCTTGATAACTTAAATTAGAAAATACATTAAAGTTTTAAGAAAATTCAGAGATAAAAACTTAAAAACTGCTCACCAACAAGGAATACATATCCTTGCCGGGTCAATAATACAGTGGACCAGTGCTTAAACACTGCTAATAAGAATTAGTTATGTTAAATGGAGACTTATAATTTTTTTTTTTTTTGGAATTTAAAAAAGGCAAGCTACACTTTGAAGGATAAGTTACATGGAGAGGTGGGGGCTAATCCCGCCTACAAAAGCTTTGTCCAGAAATATGAAGTCTCTACAGCTTGAAGGAGCATCAGAAAGAATACTAAAGATCGAACTCCCATCATGAGCTTCTCTTGCTAAAACATCCGCACACCTCAAAATCTCTCTATTACTCTGAAACAACTCAACATTGCAGCTACTATAAAGAAGATGTCTAGTTTCTTCAATCTCCTGACGCAGGTGATGATTATGACCACAATCTCGAAGCAAGGTATTGACCGCTTCTAAGGAATCGGAGAAAACCT
>JANTPZ010092592.1:0-14875 GCA_025593235.1 Vachellia pachyceras
TGCTTAAGAGCAAAACAGAACTAGTGGGATTCAACAAGTGTAGGCCCAAGTATCAAATCACAATGAGCTAAATTGTAACATATGCGCTCTTGCAATAATTGTTCTTCACTTTTGATGCTTTCCAAACGAATGGGTTAGCCACCATTAGTAACTGCAAATAATCAATATGGTTATTGTTATAATCATTTAGTTATTTCCAATTAAGAAGTTGTTAATAAATGTGTCCAATATCAAATTCATAGTTAGCCTCCTCACTAAAAAGTTTGCGTGAAAAACAGCTCATCCCTTTTCCTTGACGTTAGCCATTATTATCTTGCACACCAGTGACATCACCTAAATTGTAAGGTAAATGTTTATATTTATCAAATTTAGTCATATCCATAGGTATTAATGTCCAACCCAAACCATTACTTATATATTATTATAAACTGATTTTTTAAAAAATACATTATTATAAATAAAAAATAAATAAAAATATATTATTCTTGAATATAAAATGTATTATTATTCTTGAAAATATTATTATAAAAATTTTATTATTATAAAAGTAAGGGAAATTCTTAATAAAAAGATTGAATTACTCAAATTCTAATTTGTATCATTAAACTTACTAAGTTATTAATCAAGTTGTCTGACATAATTTATGGATTTGAAAAGTGAGTCAAATTACCTCCATGCCCCATAGTTATTAAAAATCAAAACCAATATTACTTTTAGTTTTCAAAAAAATGAAGTTCTTAGATAGGCATCTAAAAAACATGTATATTTAGGGAATCCATTGTACATGGGTTCCCTAAATACAAATCATACTCTCTTCCTGTATGTTTGCAAATGTATAATTGCAGCAAAATCCTAGATGGTACACATTTAACCAACACATTTGAATACTGCATTAACAACACTACTTCAACAACTCAAGAACACCTGCATTAGCTATGATAGTGTCATGTGTGTAGTTGTTTAGTTGTATATGTCAGCACTTGGATTATAGAACCCGTGGACAATACAATACACAATTCTCAAGTGATTCCGGTATCCTAGTGTTTGCTTTTCTCATCATCTTCCTCAAGTAAGTTGTCATTCAAGCTTTGTTGGTGAAATGGTGTGGACCTTTGAGGATCTTCCCAGTCCCCAATCTCCCTTGATTGTCCTTGGACAGGTGGCAGGTTCCTTTTCTCTTTCTTGCTTCCCTTAATTTACTATGTATCCTAGGGTTTGCTATGATTAGAATGTTATATTAACAAGGCATGTACCTTAGACGTTTCTTCCTTATGATTCAAATGGTCTTTCTTCGTATTACCTGACGACATCTGATTCGAAACTTCCCTGAATAACTGAAAACCCTGAATATCTCCAATTCTGATGCTTGCTTCTGGCTGTAATTGAAATTACTTCACCAGTAAAAAAGAGGGATACAATCTAAGAAGCACATACACAAACACAACCACAAGACAAGACACATTATGCAATGGGTTACACAAGGAGCTTGAGAACATGGTGGGATAAATAACTTATTTGCAATCTGACTTATGGAGAAGTGAGATTGAAAATAAGTCAGATTGTAAAAATAATTTGTGTTTAGGAAAGCGGTGGGATAAACAATTTTTTCTTTTCAAAAAATTAAAATTAAAATATATGAACCTTATTGAAATTGAAAATAAAAGGAAAAATGTAAATTATAAATAAATTAAAATTATGACCTTATTGAAATTAAAGTTACAAAATTATATTTGTAAATTAAACTTGAAATTACATAAAGTATAATTACAAATGACAACGGTAACATCGCTAATTGTTATTCCTAGAATTAACAAGTTCGTCTTTGATTGCATCCCGAACATGTGTCATATATCTTGCAGAGGATGAAGTATGAGTTAATAGACTCGATACATTGACACGCTAAAAGAAAAAATTAACGCTTTGGGGGTATTTGAAGGTGGCGTTCATTGTATGCATGCTCCCTCAACCACTCTAATAAGACCTCCCAACTCCTTTAGGCGCTGCATACATATCCCGACACACACTATGCATTATCATATTCACACACCGTAGGTGAAAGTCAGAGTCACATGTAATAGCCTCAATTTGAAGCAACTTTGGGATGACTTCAGTCACTAGTGGAGGTTCTTTGTGTTGATCTCTTTCCAATGCTACTGCTCTCCCCTTAGATACCATTGCTATTCTACTAATGGAATCGGCTACAACCTGCGAGGTAGACAATTTTGACCTTTTACCTCGTGCAGAATTTTCTCCCATCTTTCTTTTCCTACGACCTGCTGAGCCTATAGCAGTGCTATTTGTGTTTGCACAATCATGCCTTCGATGTCAACAGTCACACCGATGCTATGTGCAGGAACCACACCGAATTCCTCTTCCTCATTATCACTAGATCCTTTGTGGTGGTCATCTTGGTCATCCATTTGGAGTCGGTAGACATCATCTACATCAATACCCTCGTTCTCATCTGCTATTGCCGACGGTGTGAGTGCATGGTCGCCCGAGGCCAGGATATCCTTGAATATAATACGGAACTCATTTGTGTACATGCACCCATTGTATCGAAAAGGTGCGAGCTACGGATTCTCCTACATCAATACAAGTTGGCCTCATATTAGCCTAAAGAAAATTAAAAATAATACAAGTGAAATGTAAACTACAAAAATTGGTACTCGAATTCTCCTGGCCCACCATTCGTCATCTGCCAGGATCATATTCCTAACAGGGTCAAACCCAAGCCAGTAGCTTTTACAAGTGGTGCTTCCCAATTCCTCCATTCTTTCCTCAAATAGTCATATCCATTCTTCAATTGTTTATTTGAGTACCCTCTTTTTGTGACATCATTAAATGCTTTATATATGTGGTCCCGCGCATCCCTCTTAAATGAAGTGTCTTGACGTTGTTTTTTTATAGATTTGATCTAAAAACTTGAGAAACTATAATCCAACGATGCTTTACCTCTAGCCTCACTCATTTTGCTATGAACACATTGTAAAACATTTATGAATTATGCAGTACAAATATTAGAACTGAATTACGTCAAAAACATAGACATTATTGAAAACGACATTACAAAATATTAGAAATGAAAATGACATTACTGTCATTATGCGTCATGCAATACAGTACAAACATTATGCATTATGCAACACAGTACAAAAACGTAGACATTATACATTATGCAGTACAAATATTACAAATGAAAATGACATTATTGTTATTATTCTAAGGAGGTGAATAAAAGGCATGATCGTAAGACAGTGTATCTCATAGCATGGAGTCAAATTAAACAAGGAAAAGAAAATAAAGGCCTTGACAATAGACTGACCCAGAAGCTGTTTGGGTCCTATACTTATACCTCAGAGCTAAAAGCAAAAGACAAAGGGTGTGGCGTAACATTGCCTCAGTCTGGGACTTCTTCTAAAAGGGAACTGTTAGCACATTAAGATATGGAACTAAAACTAACTTCTCATGGGATTTATGGACTCCAATTGATGAAGCTTTGATTCACTTTATGAATCACAATCTCCATCGGATAGACCCCTGTGCTAAAATTATGGACTTTGTTCTTCCTAATGTAATATGTGATGTGAGGAAATGGAAAGTATTTCTTCACCAATAGATAATTAATTATTATTTCTGCTGGAGGTATGCCTTTTATTCAATGACATGAAATGAAAATGAAAATAATGTCCAAAATGACATTATGCATCATTGAAGAACTACGTGAAAACAATATCATCACAGAATTACCTATCCACACACACACACACACACACACACACACACTGTCCTTTAAAGATGATTTTTAAATTGAGGCCTGATTATCGCAACAATTTTTTGCACTGCTTGTTGGCCCAATCTTAGGCCCTGTCAACCCAATAAACTTTGTCTTCGGTCCAAACTATGTGTGCTTCTCGAATATGCATCCAATCATCAAGGCTACTTGTGCCTTCATATACCAAAAAGTCGCTTATATGCTTCCAGGTATGTCCTTTTTATGAAACTTCATCTCCTTTAGAGCTCCAACTAAATTCTACCCATCACAACCCCATTCACCCTCTAACATTGTCTTACCTAACACCCTTCCTAGGCTCATTGGTCATAGATGGACATACCATATCCTCACTTCATCATTATCTTCTCTGCCACTCCCATCATCCTCATCTTATCCAACCTCATCTTCTACTATGTCACTGATTTCATCCTCTACTCCATTTCTCTCTTCAACGCCAACCCCACCTTACCATCCTATGATTACATGTTCCAAGGCACACATCTTCAAACATAAGCAGCTCTCTCATAACTTCGTCAATTTATGCACTTTTTAAAGGACAACATCACTAGACTGCCATTAAGCGAATCCTTCATGCACTCCCAAAAGTTAAATTAATCTTATTACCTTCATCTTATGTAAAGAACCAAAGCTCGTTGACATACCCTTTTGATTAGTTACCAATCTTGGGCTCAAGATGAGTGCCAAAAAATTGCTCTGTCTGTTTTATCGCTTTATTCCTAACACAGCTATGTTGTCTGTGATAATATAATGCTCAGTAATGCTTGACTTTGAAAAAAAAAAAACAAGAACAATTCTGGACCTGACTACTCCCTACATTTCTTGAGTTTAAAACACGAAATTCTAAAAAAGAAAAAGTGTTCAACAACAAATTTTAAAAATGAGTGCGATGAGACAACTGAGAAATATCTGTATTGAAGTTGCCATCTCTTGTCTTGTTTCTTGTAGACTTTAAGAAAAGGTAATGGCCAAGCCCAGCAGACATTTTAAAAAAACTTTGCATGCCAAGCTTTAGAAACAGAAAAATAAACCACTCTGCAAGAACAGTGTGTCCTCACTCCTCACCTCTCTGCTCATTCTCACCAGTTACGGTTTAGCAAATTTTGAATTTACTCGGCTTCGCATCTGTACACGTCTGATCGTTTTAAAAAGAAATCCACAAAAAAAAAGTCAATCTGGACAAAATCCACAGAAAAAGAGACCCAGACGAGATCGAAAAGCGGAATGCAAGACTATTCATGAGGCAAGAATTTACAAACCAAATCAGAGTAGATCCGGTGAGGAGCAATTCTGACGACTACAATGACTTCGGCGAGAGCTAAAAAACCAGTCAACACAGATCTCCACCTCAAATTGCACCACCAAGCCTTCCTTGCCGGATCCAAACGGAACAAGACAAAGATATGTTGAAACAACCTCTGACCTACCGTCAGTTGTCACTCAGGCAACACACACGAGAAATGGTGACAACTGATAACACACCTTCAGGTAGAACTTTATGGACACAAGCTAGTGTTTATGAAGGGGAAGGAAGCATAGACAGTTGGCGGGATTTATTGCTGAAGGAGAGAGCCATTGGAATTTATTGAGTAAGTAAGGACACTTAATGGTAAGAGTTATGGCTGAAGCTGGAGGTAGGTGATAAGGTGCTTGTTTGGAAACACTTAACTCCCACTCAAAATTACGTTCAATAGTGTTTTTTCGCAAAATGAGACAATCTCCTCCACATATTTACCTCGGCTTGCTTAAAAGTACTTCTCTACCACTTTACCAAACAGACCCAGATCAACTTTCAGCTTATGGGGAGAAGCAACTTATGGTCACAAGCTCCTTATCACAAGAAGCATACCCAAACAGTGTGAAAATAGGAACAGTAACTCTATCGGGCTTATCGCATTGTTGGCTGCACAGTTGGACCCTTTTAGGAGCAATTTGACTCAACGCTCATCTAAAATAAGTGTCAAAAATGTAACCGACATTGGCTATGGCATAGCTTTAAAATGGGTTAGTCTCAATTAAACTCCATAATGTATTATCGTTCCAAGTATGCGCATCAACCAATCTTAGCTGCTTGTTAAGCTATATAATAGCAAGACAATAAGATTTGATTTTAAGTCATATTTACAATAACATATACAAAAATGTGTAAACAGGCAATGCATGTGAAAACAGTGCCATAAAACAAACTAATCAGCTTGTAACTGAATGTGAATGATGCAGAAAATAATGCTAGCGATAGGCAGCCAGCTTTCTTGTTATTATAAAAAAAAAAAAATAGGCAGCCAGCTTTCTTCTGGTGAAATTGATAGGTTTGACCTAATGAAACACGCATTCACATCCGTTAGTCATTCAATAATAGTACCACGTAAAATTCAAATGCCATTAGTCACTACTATCCGAACAACAAAATGCAATAAGCTTTTATATTTTATTTTTTACTATTTATTTATTTGCCATGAAAGCAAGATTATTTTATCTGTCTATGGGGCACACATCAAATGCAAGGTCCCAATACTCAAATTATAATGAAAATTCAAGATGTCCCTTGTTTGGAGATGAGATGAGACTGATTGCCCAAAAAAGGAGCTCTTACAAAATGATTGGCAGCATATACACTAAGGTTCAAGAATTTTACATCTGTGATATAGATTCTCAGACAAATAATCCACACTAAGGAGACCTCAAAAATCCATGGCATTGGAAGAGTTTGCCAAACTAAATAAGCAGGTAGCAAAGGCTAGAGCAAATACTCCACACTCATAAATAGTAATATAGATTCTTGAGTTATTTCTAGAGCTACTTGTATATTTTCCAATGTATTCATCTGTTAAATTTGAATTTTTTTTTTCACAGAAATAACTCAAGAAAATATACAAGTGTTTGTGTATCCAAAAAGTACTGCATTAATAAATAGTAATAGGTCAATTTGATATCATACAAATGTCAGATGAATGAATAGTAATATGATAGTACCCATGATATATTATAAAACGGTTTTTTTTTTTTTTGGTTTAGTTCAAGAAAACATGATGTGCTACATAGTAGCCAGTACCACAGACAACTTTCAATATGTCAAAGTAACGAACACTTTCAATTAAGTATATATTTTATCATATGCATCAACAAAATGAGGGGGCCAAATAGATAACCTTCAAAATGAAGCAATGAAAATAATTAAGCTTAATCTTGAGATTCCAACCTTAGGTAGAGGGCCAAATAGACAAGTGCATACAGAGCATAACGTCTTCTCCCAGTGTCAAGCAATGCAAAAAAACCAACTCTATCAACCGGGGAAAAACTTCAAGCAAGATGATTACAGTACATTAGGGATATAAAAAAAATTAAGAGTAAATTTAACAGTCAGGTAAATTTAACAGCCAGTGTCAAGCCATGCAAAAACCCAATTCTATCAACCGGGAAAAAAACTTCAAGCAAGATGATTACAGTACATTGGAGATATCAAAAAATAACGAGTAAATTTAACAGTGAGGTTGATTTCAGCACATGAATTAGCCCTCAAAGTTCTAATGGAATACATGTTTGTCCTTTCATTTGATCAAATGATATATCATTCACTCAATAAAATGGATTCCCATTCAAAATAAATCAGATAATTCAAGTTCAAGAAAAGGAAAGACCAAGAAAAGCATATTACCAGCCAGTTAAATTAAGGAATGAAACTGACAATCCCCATCACAGCAAACCTAGTATCAGTTCCATCAATGGCGGAATCACCATCCTCCTCATGCCGACCATCAGAGACAGGGAAAACCAAAGAAGTAAGCATACAAGCACCGATTGCGACAGCAAATGGACCATCATCAACAAGGTGAGCCATGCAGGTTGTCCTTTTCCCGAGCTTAACCTATTCTGCGATCGGAAAAAAAAAATTCAAAATTGAGCCATCGAACTGGTAATAGGAAGCGGCAACAAAAGTGATGATTATTACCAGTTTGCGTTTGTGACCAAATGAAGAACTGAGAATTGGGAGAGAAAGATAGAGAGGGGAAGACAAAGTAGGAGAAGGATTGAAACGAGAACATGGATGGAGAGTGACGGGATTCATGGGTGTGAATCTGAAGCGAGATTAGTGGAACCATTCAAGAAGCCAATTCGAAACAGGGGACGCAGAGTCGGGTGAGAGTAGAGTAAGGAGGTGCGTGCGTGCGTGCGTGCGTGCTGTTACCGACTATGCGCTGGGCGCCTCGGACAAAGACTGCTGGATGCCTGCGTCCCTCTTTCTTTGGGCATGAGGTTTCAACCACAAAATCAATAATAAAATTATTGATAAATAAAAAATATATTATTATAAATAAACCTGCGTCCCTCTTTCTTTGGGCATGAGGTTTCAACCACAAAATCAATAATAAAATTATTGATAAATAAAAAATATATTATTATAAATAAAAATTATTAATTTAAAATTAGATATAAATGAAAAATGATATTATTATAATTAAAAATATATTAATATAAATGAGAATGCTTAGCTAAATAAATAATCAGCAGTATCAATGTATTGTCATTTCATATTTCATATGTCTAACTGAGACCTGCAAATTTCCTATATAAATTTATATCTTTTTTATTAAATGCAAAAAAATGAAGCCACGTCTTTGATAATTATTCATTGAGTAAACTGCAATACAAATTAGATCTTATATTGAGGATCAGAGGCAGTGTAAAAGCTAGATAACTGATTCATCACAAATATGACTTGATTTTCTTAAAATATCATCTTTCATATTTATTACACTTGAATAGAAACTCCTCAATGCATGCAATATACAATCAATGTGATACTTTAGAGAAATGTGGTAAATTTAGGAGATAAATGGATTAATTTAAATCCTAGCTATATCTTATATTACATAGCCTTTTATAGCTATGGACTAGAGATAAGATCCTTTAAGATTTTAATTGATCAATTTCCTACTTTTACATGGTTCTTTCATATCAATAACTCTTAGTGCAAGGAAGAAGTCACAAAAATGGGAAGCTGGAAGTGAAAGAAAAGAAGAGAAGTATAGCTAGAATAGAGAGTCTAGAAGAAAAACCATTTTTCCATTTTTGCAAAAGAGAGATATCCAAATCATTTCACACCCTCCTCCAACAGAATTTGTCCTTATCACACTAAGATATCCTTAATGCTTATTATAATTCACCCTAAATAAGTCAAGCATGTTTTGTGTGATCCTAACCTGTGGCCTGCTAAATGCGTTTTGTACGTTTAAGCATGATCTGAAATTTGTGAAAAAAAAAAACCTATTTTATGACAAACTAAACCTAGGTAAAAACTTGAGTCTAGCATGTTTTCTCAATTAATTTATGCATTGCCTGTTTCATATAACTGGCCTCCAAAGGGGCTTCAGCCTGGGCTTGAGCTTGTACAGGTTTGGCCACAACCCTCTGACCCATTTCCACCTTTACTAGTGAGAATAATTTTTTAAAAAGAGTAACCCTCTAAATTTTTCCCTAACTTGATCCATAATCTCTACCAATCCATCTCCATTGCTCTCTATCTCACAATTTTTCTTCCAAGAGTTTGAACTAATTGTCCAATGAGATTGTGATTGAGAATTGCAGGGGGCTAATCAGACAATTGATTTTCTTCTCAGGTTCTACACTAAAGACTATTGGGTACAAAGAATCTATTTTAATGTAATAATTAGTAATAATAAAATAAATAAGTACATCAAGTTTATGCTAAGCATCTCTTTCCCGTATTTTCTTGTATAAGTCCCCGCCTTCAAATTCAATCCCATGTTGCAAGTACTTCCCAAAGATGAAATTCATAAAAAAATGTAATTTAAATATATATGAATATTCAATATAAATATAAAAATATAGATGTATATAGTTGATAGATTGCTACAATTATGCGATATTGGATGACATTGAGAGTTCGAGAAATATTAGGAATATATTTTTACTTAAAAGCAATTTAAATACTTTCTTTTTTTTATTTAGCAATTTTTTAGGGGTGGATGAAATTCAAATTTGGGCTCTATCTCCATAGTGCCAAATTGAAATTTAGATTTCAAATTCAAATCTAACCTTTATTTTCATCATGTCAAATTGAAATTTAGATTTCAAATTTAAATGACATTTACTTTTTGTCATATGTAAAAGTACTCATGAGTATTTAATGAAAGTACTAAAATATCCCAAGTTTAACAAAACTTACTTAACCACTCCAACTAGAATATCTATTAGGGAAATTTACAATAAAAAATCAAATAAGAGAATTAATGAATAAAATGTCTCAAAAATTCACAAAATTACTATAAGATCCCCGGAGTAGCTGCTGAGGTTGTTAATGAAAACTGGTAAGGATGTTAATAACAATCTCAACAGCTACTCCTGAGACCTTATAATAATTTTGTGAATATTTGAAATGCACAATTCCTTATTCATGCCTACACTTTTATCAAATCTCTGATAAAACATAAAATCCTTACAAGGGATTTCTGAATGTTATTAAAAACCATAACATCCATTTTTATTAAAAACAAAAATTGTAGGTATGTGTGTGCTAATTTTTAATTACAAATTTTCTTTACCTTAATACCAAAATTTACGCCTCAATGAATTATTGTGATCTTAACTTTTAATTCTGAGTTGACTTTCAATACTATTGAAAGCATATTATGATAATTTCTTTTTTAACCCTAATTTATGAATTGCTATTTATTCTGGATTTTTGCAAAAAAAAAATTGCTATGAAAGGTTTATACAAACATTTTGTTTTGAATAATAATTTGTAGATTGCAATATTGTTTTTGATTTTTTTGCTATTTTGTTCTGAATTTTTTTACTATTTTATTCAATTTTTATTTATTTTGTTACTTTTAATATACAAGTGAGCAACAAAAGCATATGAACATTTAGTAATTACTATGACGAAGAATAATTATCTTGCACGAACTTTCCAAGAAAAATAACAAAAATGAAGGGAATGTATGAAGAAATGAGGAAAGGTCATGTTAAAAAAATAGAAAGAAGAAAATGGTTAAACCCAAAAATCAGAAAAACGAAGAGAGTATATATGTAAATTAAGAAATACCAAATAAGGCATATATCCTTATTAGGGATTTGATAAAAGTATAAGTCTAAATTAAAATTTGTGTATTTCGACTGAATTTATTTAGGATTATTCCTTAAAATTTTAAACTATATTAATTATATCTTAAAATTCAAGAACTATATGATCTTACTCCTATTTAATATACACTCATCCCCAATAGTGCAAATTTATACAATAATAAATGATTGGTAAATTTATATATTTATGTGAAAATATTCCGACTAGCATAAAGTAGGGGTATTTTGATACTTCTATCTTTATTTTGAATGTTCATGAATACTTTTACACATTTGATAATCGTTATTGTGTTTGACGCATCTTAAAGTAAAGTTTATTGATATTTTTCGCACTTTCACCATTTTAAGGTGGTGGCTTAGTGATAGAATTACCTTCACTAAGATTAATTGAGAATATATCTATGCTTAGAAAAAAAATCACAAGTCCTACTGTGGAAAGTAACAAACACATCATTTTTTGCTCTAATTCAAAACATTTATAGGTACTTTTAAATTCAAGAAATGTGTATGATGTTAAACTCATAAGAATTTATAAGCAGATTTGCATCTTTACCACTTTTTTGAGCCAATCAAATTTCGAAGTAATCAGCTGAAATGTTTGAATCGTGGGTTGTTTTAGAGTTTGTTTGGCTTCCCATTCTGAAACCTAGGTTTGATTTCAAAATTTAGGTTTTACCCTAAAACCTAGGTTTTGTATCACATATTTTAGAAAAACTATTTTGGATGTAAAACTTCGATTTGAAATTTAGGTTTTGAAAATGCTATTTTCTTGTAAAATCACATATTCTCTCCTAATAAATTTTTTTTCTACCTACTTTTGCCTTAAACTCTGTAAAGCTAATAACTTCCCAAACACAATCTTTTAAAACCTAGATTTTGAAACCTAGGTTTTACCTCAGAATCCGTAAAATTTATTTTCCAAAATGTAGGTTTTACCTCGGAATTTGTAAAATCTATTCTAAAAAGACTTCTAAACAAGCCCTTAAACAAGTTACAAGCAATAATAACTTTTCTTTTTGAGAGAATGACTTTGGAAATTTTTTTTTTAAAAGATCGATTTAATGACAATTAAGTGCCAAATTTTTTTATTAAAATATTATAAATATTGCTCAAACAATTGTAAAACCTCAATTACAAATACACATTTGAGTCTTAGGTCGCTTCTAATAATTCACAACCAAAACTCCCATATTTACAACTGAATCCACGTTTGCAATTATTTTCTAGGACAATATTTTAGAATGTGGCAGTTATTAAATTCAATTTTCGGGATGGTCATTCTCTCGTTTTTCCTATCCTTATTAAGTAGCAACCTTTTTTGCACCATGCATGAAGCCCATAAGATAAGCTGGTTCCTATCATCAAGCAAATGATTTCCATATATTTATACACATCTTCATTTTTCTGTGATTTTGTAACACCCCAAAAACTTTAACCAAATGTTCAAAGAACTTTTTGCAATGTATAACAAAAGAGGATTTTCAATATCAATTTGTTCAATCATATCATGAATCCAACCAAAATACACAGTTCAAATAGCAATCCAAATCCTCCCAAAATACTAGAGTAAATAGCAAATAAATCGCGGAAGTCCTAGAGTCATGGGAATTCAAAATGATAGCATGTGCCTAGGGGCACAAGAGGGCTATCATTCCATTGGTTCCTTCCCTTGCTGCCTACTAGAATAATCACCTGAAAATGTTAATCTAACGGGGTAAGATTCGACGCGCCAGTAACTCTGAAAGTTTCTACCACACACAAGCAAATGACATACAATTAAAAAAGAAGAACTGATTTACGAAAAGCGTTTGTATATACATATAAAGTAAACATAATATAAACAATTTCATAATTTCTTTCATAACTATGCAACTCATAAACATCATCACAAATAATGCATAATAATGTAATATGCAACCACTCTTATATCACCGTCCATCCTTATTCCGCTGACTGGAGTCATAGACTAACATATAGTCCAATAGAAACTTATCCATGTAACTGGATTGTCTCAAGCTCACCAGTTCCTTAAGATACACCCGGCCAAAGGTGTAGAGCTCAAGCCTGGACTATGGCTCCCCTCCTTAAAAGAAAACCGAGGAGGTGTCATATGTCCCACAATTCCAATGCAATCATGGCCAAAGGAAAACACGGGTAAAGGGCCCCTAACAATTTGCCATCCACTGTGCACCGAGTGATGGCTTATCATGTGATAAAATTTCATCCATACATATTTGTCCTCCATTCTCCAACCCAATCACAATGCAACCGCCATGACAGTTATAAAAATTTCCATGCCAATATATGTATTGAAAACTTTAAATATATGCATTTACATAATTCAGTCTACAAATGCATAAAACATAATTCAATCACAATTTAATCATAAGCGGTTCACAAGTATATGGAAAAATATTCAGAGTTACATGACTCCCTAGCTTACAGGCAAGTGCACAAAAGTCACTCCAAGTTCTCAACGAGAGTCTACACAAATCCAATACAATAATTCCTATCAATATACTAATTAATCTATCCTGAAATTTGCTTCAAAAATAATCTAAATACCTAAGACTACTCTTTACACCACTATTAGTCAAAGAGATAATTTTCTTTATTTATTCATGAGAAGAATATTTTTTTATATAATATAATCTCCTCTCCCCTTTTTTTTATAATTTTACAGGTTGTCTGAGAGGAAAATAATAATAATAATAATAATAAATATGGTAGTTGTAATAGGTATATCATCATAATAAATTTTCAATTTAACTATATTATTATTTACAAAAAATTACATGTATACTAATATATTACTATATATATTTTCTAATATATATTATTATATATATATTTTAGATTTATATTATTATATATATAATACATTACTATATATATACGCGTAAGGCATGCTACTCACTTTGCTTTCTAGATATTTCTTTATATATATATATATATATTATATGATAATATATATATATATATTTAGATTTATGTTATTATATATAATACATTACTTTATACATACGTAAGTTACGTAAGTCATGCCACTGACTGGCTTCCTCTTCATTTTTTTTGTCTTTCTTTAATAGCCACACACCCACAACAAACATTTTATAAAATAAACAACAGCAACAAAAAAAATGAAAGAAGATGCGTATATACACTGAAACACGCCTTCTTCCCAGTCCCTACACCCATACACTCCATCTAATCACCTATCTGCACACCCTAAACACTTATCTGGCTTCTCACGTTAAGTGTGTGTGTACATATATATATATATATATATATGTTATAAATAATAATAAATATGGTGGAAAGATAAATAATAAGAAAATGATAAAAATATAATAATAAAAGTTGCTTCAATGGCTTTATATATATATATATATATTATATAACAAATAAATTATAACAGTAAAAGATGGTTAGCATAAAAAAACTCATACACAGAGGTTGAAAAATATTATCATTGCAATTAAAACATACAAAAATAAGAAGCAATTGTGCACACATATAAGAGAAAGATGAGTAGAATATATATATATATATATATATTTTAAAATTAATAAATAATGGAGAAGACTTTGAATGAGACTTGTAGAATAGCTTTATACGTGCTATTATTATATGATATATATACTTTGTCTGATGGCCAAGAGGAGATTTGGGGCTGGTTTGGATGTTAGGTTTGAAACCTAGGTTTCACAGATTCCGAAGTAAAACTTAAGTTTTGAAATGTGATTTATGTTTGGGAAGTTATAGCTTTTACAGATTTCGAGGTAAAAAAGTAAGAAAAAGTGGGTATGAAAGAGGAAAGTAAGAAAGAGAAGAGAGAAAAAGTAAGAAAGAGGAAAGTAAGAAAGAGTAGTAAAAAGAGATTATGAAAGAGAAAACCTAGATTTTAAACCTAGGTTTTGAAACCTAGGTTTCAAAACCTTGAAACCAAACCAACCCTAAATCACTTTTCAAAACCTA
>JANTPZ010092593.1:0-11653 GCA_025593235.1 Vachellia pachyceras
AGGAAAAAAAAGCTTGGGATGAGCATCTATTTGAGTCGATCATTTCCAAGATCTAATTCAAGTTTATTCTTATGTAGTGGAAAGGCCTTACAATCTGAAGTTTTACGCTTAAGGGAAGAAATGTTCTTGGTGGATGCAGGACCTGGGACCCCCAGAATTTGTATGCAAGATGAGCCTACAAGAGTGCCAATCAACCGAGCCACCAGGTTTGAGAATAAGGTGGAATCCCTGGATCTAGTGGCCGGTGAATCACTGATCAAAAAGAAGATTTTGGAGAGATTCTTCATCGATCTAGTAGCCGGTGAATCACTGATCAAAGAGCGAGCAGCCGCCAGGTTTATTGATTTGGTGGGATCCACAGATGTAGTGGCTGGCGAACCGCTTCTTCTTCTTCTTCCATGAAGATTCAGACAAAAGTGAGCTTGGATGGAACTGAACAAGATTTGGCGAACGAATACAAAGGTAAAAGGCTATTTTTTTAAAGAAAAAAAAAGGAGGCTATCAAGTAACCATCGTGGGTTTCATTACTTTTTTGCCATTCCGCCGGTTTCGTAAAAGAAAAAGAAAAGGGATATCAAATGATCGATTCAACATTGAGAGCATTAACATTAACCCCAAAAGGAAAAGGCTGAATATTGTGGTGTTCTAACAGCAGCAGATCAAACAAGAACACAGCCTCTAACCTGATAAATGGAAGAGAAGCTGACGATGCACAGAAGAATCAAAGCTGACGACAACAGCCTCTAACAGCAGCGAAAAATGGAAGCTGACGATGCAACCCAGCGCTCTCCGAGATTCCGTTCAGTCGTCGTTAGCGATGCAATGTGAGACGAAGCTGCAGAAAAGCTGTGGGGGAATGATGCGAAAGGAAGTAAAGGCGGATGATGAAAGTCATTAGGTTTTAAATTTTTCGAAAGCAAAAATGTCATGCGGATTAGATATCCGTAGGAATATTTCCTGCGGATTACATAATCCGCAGGTAATATTTCCTGCAAATTATATATTCCGCAAGAAACCTCTTATGTATTTTAAAAAAATATTTGTTAACAATAATATATAGTTTTTAAAATTTTTTGTCGTATTTGTTGTATGTTGTATCTAATATCAGTTGTATTTGTTAAAATCAGTTATACTTGTTTTAATATGAGTTACATTTTTTAAAAAAAATTATACAATTTAATATAAGTTGTTTTTGTTAAAAAGATGTATATAAATGGGTAAATATTATATATCACTTTAAAAATTTTAAATATTAATATGTCAACATATATATAATTACAATCTGCTATTCTACATCAGCTGTGTGATTAAAGTGTTAAGATCAATTTATAAAAAAATATGAGAATTTCACCTTGTTCGGTTTATTGGTTGAATATTTGGAACTGTTGGCTATCAACCCCAGCTTAAGACGAGACTTCTCCAGCCTGTCGAATTTGCATTTTATCACAATTTAATTTGTGAAAACTTCAATTTCATGTCGTATATTATACAAACCATTGATGGAGATCCCGAACCAAATCCACGCGCAAACCAGTTCATTCCTATTATTATTTCCACATACAGTACCTACATGTTTGTGAACGCCCCCAGCTCCATCATTATATTGATTGTTGGACTTGACCTACACATTTCATCACCTGACCTACTTCATAGTTCTTCCTTGTCGACAATAGCCTAGTCTCCACTAAAGGCAAAATGACTCTTGAACCCACTTCGTACAGCTTCAAAATTTGAATGTGAAAAAATTGGCTCGCTTATGTTGTGGGAATAGGATTTAGTGCTTCTAGATCCGAAAGGTCCTCTTCGAATCAGAGTCTAAACTCCATCGATAAGATCCTAACTTTATTCCTCTACCTGTGTGGGAAAGGAAGAATGGAATGAGAAAAAGCAAAGTTGGTTTAGGGGTTTTAGGGTTCAAAAATTGGGAAAGGAAAAATGAAACATGGAAAAATCACTGTGGGAAATGTAAATGACAAAGGGCTTCCGCTTTTTAAACTTTAGAAATTTTTTTATCAAAAAAATTATGTAGAAGATTTCCTGCGGATTTTGTATCCGCAGGAAAATTTTCCTGCGGATTTTCTTTCCGCAGGAAAATTACCTGCAGATTTTGTATCCGCAGGTATGTTTTCCTACGGATAAGAAATCCGCAGGAACCACTTAGCTGCGGATTGTGTATCCGCAGGTATTTTCCTGCGGATTCAGAATCCGCAGGTAAATTACCTGCGGATATTGTATCCGCAGGTAAATTCGCAGTAAATTACCTGCGAATATTTTCCGCAAGAAATATCCGCAGGAATATCTTCATTTTTTACTAGTGATCCCGTTAGGAGAACGGACACAGATTCCAAGGTAAAATATGTGAGAGGAATGTTGTTTCGGTAAACGCACCCATTGTACCAACGGGCAAGCCAAACAAAGCAATTTATGATCATATCTATGCGTCCCATTACAGTTTTAGATATGTCGAAACCAAACGCAGGTGAATTAGAATTTCTATCCCAAACAACAACCCTTAAAGCTTAGAAGAAGAAGAAGAAGAAGAAGCCATGTATAAAATATTGATATTAGTATTAAATGTGTGATATCTTTTTTAATTTATGTCAATCTTTCAATTAACAATAACCAACCAACCAGGAAAGAGAATTAAGGGAATTAAGCGAGATGGTTATGGTATTTTGGAAAAAAACATATCATATTAACTATCTTAAACAGCTAACACCCTTAATCTTAACCAAATCAAGCAAACAAATCATACACTAAGGCCGCATGGAGCGATATACAGAGAAGAAGTTTCATTAAAATAGAGAAACCCTCCGTTATTCACACAAGGCTCCATGGAGGATGGTCCAGACTAAGACTGAAATATCTTAGCCTACGCATCTATTTGATCAACAAGTAATTAGGAATTCTGCGTCCAGGATCTAAATGCATATATGGGCAATTAAATATAGAGTTAACATGAATGAATGAATGATTAATGAATGCTATTCAGCTGCCTGCCTCAGACAAAATCAGTCAACAATCCTGTCCCTCAAAAAAGAAACAAAGAATCAGGCAGCTGGAGCCGGACAAGCCGGTGGATTCATGGTGCCGGTGAAGGTGGCTTTAGCATTGGCACATGAGGAATAGAATGTTGTATTAGCACGCACTGGCAACAAAGTCAGATTCACGTTCGCCACCTCAACACCTTCGCAAGGATTCTTCATGCTGCAATCAAGGGATACCCCGGCATTGGTGGGCGTCGTTCCCTGTATGTTCTTGAAATGCACGTCGCTGATCTTCCACAGTGAATTCGATTGGAACCTCACTTTCTTAGAACCATAGCTCTGATCGATCACCACCGGGTTACTCACGTTCTCCATCACAAGGTCTTGGTACACAATCGACCTGGCTTCCCCTGGTTTCATCCCCACCATGGTCTTGATCCTTGCACCGTTGGTTGTGCCTTTGAACGTGCAGTTTGTGACGGAGACCCCGTGAACGCTCTCGTCGTCTGGCCTCTTCCCAAGGCTCCCCACGCTAATTCCATGGCCTGGCCCGCAGGTGATGTTGAATATGGTGACGTTGCTGGCCCCTTCTCCGATGGAAATGCAGTCGTCGCCGGTTCCGATGACACTGTGCGACACAGATACCGAAGAGGTGGACCCGATATGCATTCCATCTGTGTTAGGACTGTTCCCTGGGGCTGTTATGGTCAGATAACTGGCCGTGAAGTTGCTGCTTTCGTGGAGATGGAAGTGGAATTGTTTGCTGTTTAGGGAAGTAATGCCATTCACCACCACATTACTCACTGCATTAAACTTCAGAGACTGCAGGTGCGGAGTAATTAACATTGATTATCAACGGCCAAGGCCATAATTAAAAATGATATAAATCAATAGCCTCAAGCTCAACTAATTAATCAAATCAACTCAGGTCCTAATTAAGTAATTAGTTTCTTACCGAAGGAAGGGAAACGCACTCGGTGGATTTGTGCTTGCAATCGTTGTATTGCCAGAAAGCGCCACCTTGACCATCGAAAGTTCCGTTGCCGGTAATGACGAGTCCGTCGACGTGTTCAAAGGTGAACCATTCGGGAGAGACATATTCGGAGGGGTCTACGGTGGCTACAATGGTTGCGAGCACCTCAACCGTGATGGGCTTTGGGCTTGTGCATGGGCCTGCAAACAGTGTTGGCCCAGCCACATATACTCCCGGCGGAATCAATACCTTTGAGGGTGTGGTGCTGTTCTTGCAGGCCGCAATCCACGCATGCATGAATGCCTGCGCACTTACACAAAGCAAACAAGATCATGTATCGTATATTTCAATTTGAACTGCCCATTATTAATTAAATGATCCCTCGCTTCCAATCGAAACGAAATTATTAGGTGTCCTGACCATGACATTGTCGGTCTTGTTATCAGCCTTAGCGCCGAAGGCTGTAACGTCGAAAACTTTAACACCATCACCGGTGGCAGCAGCGGCACCGGTGGGAGCAGTTGCAGGAGCGACACCGGGGGCAGGAGTGGCGGTAGCAGTTGCAGGTGCAGCGCCGACGGCGGGAGCGGTTGCAGGAGCTGCACCAGCGGGAGCGGTTGCAGGAGCAACACCGGCTGCAGGAGTGGCGGGAGCAGTTGCAGGAGCTGCACCGGCGGCAGGAGCAATTGCAGGTGCAGCGCGGACGGCGGGAGCGGCAGCTTGAAGGAGGCTACGGGAATGGCCAAGGCTACGGGATGGTGCAGCAAGAATGCTGCAAGAAAGAAAGGTAATAAAGAAAAAAATAAAAGAAGCCTTGGCCGCCATGGCCTTTATTTATTCCGGCCTGAACGGCTTTGAAAGTCTGAAGTTTAAAAATTGAGGATCAAGATGATGATATGAAGCACACGCATTATATATATAGGGTTTAAACGAGGATGAAGCCCTTAATTAGGATAGGTGGATGTAAGGTGTATCGTGTTCTTAGCTTATCAAATATCAAGTCTATCTTTAGCCATTGTCCTGTGTCTAAATCAGGATATATATATATATATCTGTTGCAGTTTTGGTTCATTCTTTTTAAGACTTAAGTTGTTTCGAGGTCCAGTTATATGCATTGACGCCGTCGACTGCATCAGTCACCATAACTCACCATGCTCTTTCTTCTCTTTTTTACTTTTGTCGTCTTTTTTCCCAGCGTAACTATGTTTTTTACTTAGCACGTAATAGCCCTCCAAAATTTCCCATTATGTGTTTCTATATATATATAGATCTACATTTTTTACTCCACCCGAAACAGCCAGAAGGTATCATCATTAATCTTTCCTTTGAATTTAATGATCTTTCGAGTATGTTCATGTTTGATGTACACACTCTATCCCAATGGTATTTGATCCTTACAGTAATAAATGAAAAATTGGCATATGCAAACAATTTTAATGATGTGATTTATAAGTAAAGTAGATATTTTCTTTTAGATAGACAGGATGGTACGAGTGTTTTGTCGTTTAATTATAGGCATGACTGTCTGTTATTTATTTTAAAAAAATTTAGTCATAGACATTCTTCTTGACAAATGGATTACCTGTCTAATAAATTTTTGGGTAACGTGACATTCATCGCTTCGGTTATTTTCTGATAGCACTTGACAGCTGACACCCTAATCTTAGTATATATGCTACACTTAGAATCCCACAACGTTACTTTCCAATTATATCTGACACTCGATCTTACTTATGACTCTAGGCGTTGAGTGCATATAAATAATATTGTAACGTTGGAGTTGCCAGAAAAATAAATAATATGAAGATGCTCGATACACTACCAGTAAAATTAGTAATATGGATCACTAGGCCCAGTTCTATGACTCTTATCGATCACATATAGTATCGATACATCAGCATGCCAACATTGTGGTGTGCAGTAAACATAAACTTCATGAAAATTCGCTGCATGGTGCTGGGTGACCAATTTTGATTCTTAGAGTTAATTGAAAATTTGATTTAATTTTGAATATATGAAGCATTTAGCATTTTAGCATCTGAGATAAAGTGTTTGTTTGAGAATCTGTTGGGAAAAATATTTTACAGATTCCGAGATGAATATATATAATTAGTTATGTCCCAACTTGTGTGCAACATGATTAAGAATGGATTACCAAACAAATATAAATGGGTGAGGTACAACATGCGAATTCTAGGAGGGGAGTAATTAATGACATAAAAATAAAAAACGATACTGAAACAAGTTTCGGTGCTAAATAGCAACTGGTTTTCAGCCTATGATTGGAACTTTTGGTAATCCAAGGTCTTTTGTTAGAAATCTTATGGCGATTCTCCAAAAAAAAAAAATCTCTTGCATGCTACTCCCTTTGTAGACGAGGAAAAAATATTTTACTTGATAATATTTATATCATTCCATTAAATTTTTTATTTAAACGTACAGTCTTACTACCAAATTGTTGTGCTGGCCATGCCCTCATGTACCATAATGAAATATTAAGTAAGCACGTGATTGAACAGTTATTAAATTTTATACAATACATGTTGTTAGAATGTTCAAAAATCACTCTCCCTGAAAGTTGAGACAAAACTCTTACCATAAACTTACTTCGTAAATCCTAAAACACATTAAGAAAGTATTATACCGTTGATCTAAATAGACATGTGAACCAATGAGGTTTAGAATTTTCATTGATATGTGTAAAATTTGTTTAAAGTGATATGTAAATAGAATGAGACAGAGGCTTTGAGTGGATTGGGAATGGACGGGTGATAAATAACAATTTTATATATTTTTATCTTCTTTATTTAGTCTTTTTAGTGATAAATTATGAAAATAATGATTACAATATTTGTATTAGTATGGACCTAGTTCAGACACATGAATGGCTAATGGATGATGCGTTACCGGGAAAGAAAGAAGCTGAGCACTGGTGTGACAGGTGGAAGGAAAATTAGTTAACGATACGATGCTGTGGAAGAGCGTTATTGGAGACGTGTGCTTGTTGATGGGAACGCTGCTGGATTGGGGTTTGCAGAGGCATGCGTCAGTTTAAAACAAAACAACACACAGCACCGGCCCTCCTAGCTTCAAATCAAACTCCAAATTAAAGTTCCTTCCATGCATTTTCAACCACTCTCACACAGCACCGTCCAAGAGTCCTTGAAACCAAAATCATTGGCATCACCTTTAAATCGCAGTCGCTTGTAATCAAATCAAAAACAGAGCAGTCTGAATAAGACAGATGATGAGGTGACGCACGGAGAGGATAAAGATTAGAAGAAACAAACAAGGAAAAAGCCATCTTTTAATCTCCAGCGTTAACCCCACACCTTATCAACTTATTCCATTTTCTTATGGCTAACCATTTTTTAAATAACTTACTTACTTAGAATTTAAGAGTAAATTTTCCTCTTCTTAAATATAGATTCACGCCATAACATGAAGGAACCCTGTAATCCAACCTTTCTAAATTTTCTTTTGATTGATAGGTCAGGTTGAGGTTAACCCAAAGTCAAACCTACTTATTAAAATAATAGAGTTTAGTAGATTATATTTCATTTTATATAAATTAATATGTAAAACTCTAAATATTATCTTATTTTACACATATTTTAAATTTCAGTGTTTAATTAAATATAAATAATAAAAAATTGAGATAAAATGAATTACTTTTATCTTATTTCGTCTTAAGTAAATTTTTTAAATAGAAAATAGAAAATTAAATATCAGTTTTATTACTATATTTTGTTTTCAAAATTAATTAACCGTATCTTTCCAATTTCATTTTGTGCTGTATTTTTAAGCCTTAAAGAGACATCTTTCAAACCGAGTCACAATCAGTTGTGATCAACCTGATCAGGTTAGAACTGGGTTGACCCAGTTGTCCGTTCATTGGTTTTCAACCTAAACACTTCTGGTGGTTTATTTTTTTTTTCCGATTAGAACTTCTGATGGTTTATTTTGTCAATATTATTTTCATCATCTATTCAATTAATTTGCAAAAAAATAGTAACATGGGAAGGAAGGGCAAAAAAATAGTGGAATAGGTGGAGCCATGACATTCTCACGAAGGGAAAAGGTTCACCCCTTCCAAGCTTATTCAGTGCTTGTTTGGAAAGCTATTTTTCTCAACGGACACGCTTGTAAAGACAAAAATCATTTCGAAATTTGTAAAAACCATTTCGAAATCTATAAAAACCATCTTGAAATCCGTAAAACCATCTCGAAATCCACAAAATGTCTAGAATCTGTAAACCCCATTCTCCTAAAGGAGTTCCCAAACACACACTTAAGCTTTTAAAATTTGAGTTTACTTATAAACTGTGAATTACGCTGTAAAAAGTAAAAAAGAGGGAGGGGAGATTGAAAAGGAGAAAATAACTACAAATACATCTTCTTGAGTTTAGGATATTTTTCTTTCAATTACTCTCTCATCAATTTTTTCCCACCAAAATTAACCCAAAAAGTGTAATTTAACAATTCAGACCCCCAAAGCTAAACACTTAAGCGGGCTTTTTTTTTTTTTTTACCTGTGCGGGCTCCTCTTTGTAAAATGATACTAACCTAAAACATTTCAATTAAAACAATCGGAATTCATTAATTTAACAACAAAACTATTTACCCTCCATGGCCACAGAAATTGATCAGCACCCGAAAAAAAAAGGAGAATTAGTCTGAACATCAGTTCGGCACTGTGAAATAGGAGGAAGTTCCTGAATAATTTAAATATCCCACTAATAATATGAAAGTATTCTATAAAGCCAGAAAGTTCATATAAGGGTGGAAAACGGATGGGTGAAATGCCAGCTCGCAAGGGGAGGGCTACTTTCAGCCCGCACCGCTCAACCCGTCGGTTAGGTGGGTTAAGCCCGCCAACACACCGTTTTAATTTTTTTAAAAAATACAAATTATAAATATTATACCTTTTTTATTTTAATATTTTTTTAAAAAAGTAATATTAAACTATATTTTTAGAAAATTTTTGAAAAATTATTGATGAAATTGAAAAAAGAATCATGTAAATATGTTATCTCATATACAAAACTGGATAAAAAAGAATTTTATTTTTATTTTTAAAAAAAATAAAAAAATTAGTAGGTTGACGGGCCATAGCGGGCTCGGATTGCCGTTTTGCAACTCGTTACCCGTCACAACCCGCAACTTGTGGGCTGGCCCGTATTCCCATCCCTAAGTTGATATCCCACTATTAAACGTGTATTTGACTTCTACAAATACTCTATTAAACATCTCAATATATATACATATTTGTAAATTTTATTTGAGGCTATATGCATGGTTTTTTACCTTGAGTGGCGTCTCATCTTGTCTAACCCTACTTTCCCTGCATCAAACTAAGTTAGTTAATTTAAATTAAAAAATCCTACCACCTAAACAACGTCGACGTGATGAGCAGCTTTCATTTTAAATTTTATCCATCAGCGGATTAATCACAGTTCGCCACGTCACCACCTCCTTCTTCCCTCGCTTCCGTTTCTCTCTCTTGGCTGCTGCTTAAATACGCTTCTTCTGGAAGCACCACGTCGCACTTGCCACTTTGACGAAAAATCTGCTCCACCCTCACTTCCACCTTTCCTGATCACCCAAGTCACTGCGAGGAACTTCCTCGGAGTTCTCAATTCTCCCACCGGAAACCGATCATGTCTCAGCGTAAGCTTGGCCGAGTTCCCAGTATCAGAGACCGGGTAGAGGATACCCTCTCCGCCCATCGTAACGAGCTTGTCTCTCTCCTTTCCAGGTTCCAAACACTCCCCCTCTCCATCATCCTCCCCCATCTCCCAAGTGTGTTTATTAACATTTTTGATGTACTACTCTTTTTTTGCATTTATTTTCCAACATTTTTTTCTAAACTATCTGTCATGATCCTTTTCCTACTAGTCCAATCCCGCCTCTTCAAATGATTTTGAGAAAACCTGAGAAACTGGAAGTGTTCTTTTTTCTTCCACTAACGTGATCCTCAGGTCAGTGCGTTGTCAAACGAGAGAGTTTGTAGCTTCCCTATCTTATGTTGATTACTGTACAATTTTGCTCGAGGGTGACATATTTTGTGCTAAAATTTGCTAAGTTGCATGTTAAAATTTCTTTGTCTGTGTAATTATATTGGGGAAATGAAAGAACACATGAAGTTTTGCAGTCTGATGATGTGTTTGGTATTTCAGGCGCGTGTCTCTGTTCTGCTTTTCTCTTTCTCTCTTCCTTTGATCTTGGTGGAAAGATAGTACTTAAGGATTTTGGTTTATTGATGGTTGTATTTTGCTTTTGAAGGTATGTGGATCAGGGGAAACGGATTCTGCAACCCCATAACTTGATTGATGAGCTCGAAAGCATCCTTGGTGAGGATGAAGCATCGCAGGATATTAAAAATGGTCCCTTCGGCGAAATCCTCAAGTCTGCACAGGTGAATGTGACTATTACACTTTTGTTTTAAATCGTATTAGTCACCCCATATGTCATACGACTTTCGGTAGACTTCTATTTGCTTGGTCCAACATAACATAAATGTGCTGAAACATACCGCACACGATTAACTACAGTTAGATTGCAGAATGTAGTTGCTGAAAGTGTGGCATCTTGGTTAAATTTTTCGCCTAATGGTTGTCAGGACAGCCAGATCTATACCCGGGGAAGTACCCTTTTTAACTTGATGAACCATTAAGCTTAAATTTCACTATTAAAATTGTTAGTTACGAACTTATGGTCCCCAAGTGAACTTAAAATGCATTCACATTTGAGGACCTACGTGAGTTCTTATGTCTCCAAGAATGACGAATTAGTCGGTTCACATTTTATACATGCTTCATAATGAAGTTTGTTCCTTATTTGAATCCAAGCTTAATTAATCACAAACTATAAATTCAGAGCTTGTTTGAATGTGATTTTGAAAATAACTTTTACAGGTTTCGAGGCAAAATTTGGAAAATAGCTTTTACTGATTCCGAGGCAAAACCAAGGTTTTGAAAAGTGATTTATGTTTGGGAAGTTATTAGCTTTTACGGATTTCAAGACAAAAAAGTGGGTAGGAAAGAGGAAAGAGAAAAAAGAAAAAGTAGGAAAGATGAAAGAGAAAGAAAGAAAAAGTAAGAAAGATGAAAGAGAAAACCTAGGTTTCAAACTGAGGTTTTGTAACCAAAATAGCTTGTGGGAAAAAAATTTTTCTTGGATAAAACCTCAGTTTCGAGGTAAAACCTAAGTTTTAAAACCAAACTTAGGTTTAAAAATGGGTTTCCAAACAAACCTTAAAGGTTTCTAGCAAGTGGAACACTCAAATTTATGGAGGTCGCTACATTTCACTCAAGTATGTTGTATTTCGTCTTTTCTTTTTGGGTGATAGGAAGCCATAGTTTTGCCTCCTTTTGTGGCAATCGCAGTTCGTCCAAGACCTGGTGTCTGGGAATATGTTCGTGTTAATGTTTATGAACTTAGCGTGGAGCAATTGAGCATCCCTGAATATCTTCACTTCAAAGAGGAGCTTGTAGATGGAAAGTAAGAAATCTGTTACTTCACTCTTTCTATGGTTATTTTCTTTTTGAAATTTACGACCTGGGGTTGTGATCTCTTAACATTTTTATTTTAATTTTCTAATTTTAAATATCGTTAGGACTCATGACAATTTTGTATTGGAGCTTGATTTTGAACCATTCAATGCTACTTTTCCTCGTCCATCTCGATCATC
>JANTPZ010092594.1:0-13695 GCA_025593235.1 Vachellia pachyceras
CTTGGTCCCCACGAAAACTCATCCTCCTCCCTCTTCTTCTGAAATTACCCCACTGCCCTCCCTCCATTACTTTATTCCCATTTTCGCCATTTTTTTTCCAACTTTGATTTTTTTAATATAATATTTAATCATTGAATTCAACCTGCTTTTAATTTTAGTATCTTAAATTTAAAATAAATGATTTTGACTTCTTCAGAGGCGGAATAATTCAAATTTTTATTAAATTACAGAAATTCCTATTTTAAGTAAATTGAAAACCGAGAAATCAAAACCTTTAATTTTAAATTGAGGGATTAAAATAAAGACTTGGGCAAATTTGTAAAACCAAAAATTCGTATTACCTTTTTTTCATGAGTTGACCAACTCTGGTCTCAACTTTATCAAGAGTTTAGGATTCTTCATTTCATTGATATCATGGCCTTATTTGGAAATAAGGTGTTTATACCCATAATCACGTTCAACAGTGTTTTTCTGTAAAATGAGACAATCTCCTCCACATATTTGCCTCAGCTTGTGTGAATAAACCCATAAGTACTTCTTCACCGCTTTGCCAAACGGACCCTATAAGATATTTTTAACAACCCCACTTGAATTAAGTAAAATTGATCAAGCAATTAAATTTATTTAAAAATAAAAACAAAATATAGGTAATTTTGGGGAACAAAAATTCTACTCATTAATACCTTCACTTAGTGAATTGTCTTAAAAACCACTTATTCCTTCCAAAAATAGGGATGAACATTTAACTTAAATATTGTTATCAAATTAATTAAATATTGATATTTATTGAAAAAAAACCACTGTATCAAATAATGTCACGACATGGCATGGGAGTATTCTGATATCACACGTCATCTTAGATATTAGAATTAAAAGGATGCCTTTCCGTCAGTAAAAAAAAAAATCAAGGGCTCAACTTTCATATTTATAATTTTTCTTTTGAGTTGTTAAAAAAATAAAAATAAATATTTGTAAAATAAATAATTTGTGAGTAAAGTTTACAAATTCTATGTTTTTTTCTTATATTACTATAATTTTATAGCGCTGCTTATTTTGTGAATGAATTGTTAAATACTATATAAATTATACAATTTTACGTCACAAATAATATTTAATTTGTTAAAAAAAATGATAAAATCAATCTTACACATTAAAATATTATATTTTTCTTGTTGAAAAGATTAAAAATGTTACCTCTGATATTTAATATAATATTCAAATGATTTTTTTGAGGAATACTGGATAAATTACTTAATTAAAATATATTATGAAATTTTTGTGTTTATCATTAGATTATGTGTCAGCTTATATGTTAAGAAAATTATTTTAAAAAATAATAAATATATTAATTAAATAACTTTCTTAACATTAAAAAGGGCCAATTAATTTTTATATTAAAAATTGTATATAGTAGACGTGGTGAATAATATTTTCATTATTTTTTATTTTGGCACATGATCGCCAGGTGTTCATAGGGCACCACCTTATTAGTTATATTCTTAAACCCAAGTCATCTCATTATGTGTTAGGATCAATGCCTATTATGGGTTTGATATAAACTTTTATTATATATAAAATATAAATTGAACCATATTATATTTTTTATTAGGATTTAAACAGTTTTTCTTTTCTTTTCTATGATAATAAACAACTCTTCTTATACAAAAAGAGTGTTTATTAGTTTAGTCATGAAAAAATAATGGATGGATTTTGACTAAGAAACTTATTTATAAGTATATTTTAAAGATTTGCAAAAATATTCTCAAGTCCTTCAAAATTTGGTTGTAATTACTAATTCATTTTCAATGTGAAATGATACATTACATATGCTCTCTGACCTAGTTGCTTTGATTAATGTTAATTGGAGAAAGAAAAATAATCATTTCACTACCATTTTCAAATCATTTATTTTTTAATCCAAAATTAAAAAAAATAAGATAATTAAAAATTTTACTGGAAAAAAAATTATTTATTAATGAATAAACTGCACAAAAAATAATAAATACTATATAATCTTAAAAAGCACACTATCTTAATTTTCAAATTGAATCTTATAATTCTAGAGTCTAGAGCAAACAATTTTATAATGCTAATTAATTAAATAATTAGAATTAGATGCACCAAGTGAAAAAAATCCCAGATAAATTCAATATGTGAGGAAAAAAACACAAATTAGGCCGGGGTGACGATGGATTTGATTCTATATTTCTACCCAGAAAGTCTCAATTTGGAAATTTGAATTTTTCAAGAAAGAACAGAAAAATCAAATAATTGATTATTCACTGTTCCTTTATATATTGAATTTATTGAGAAAATTAAGAAAGTTAAATACACTACTTAAAAATATTAATTTATAATTTTTGTATATAATTAGATTATATATCAATTTATTAATTAAACAAATTATTGTTAAAAAAAAGTCAAACAAATTGATTGGATAAAAATTGATTAAACATAAACATTTTTAAGCAATGTATTTAGCTTCTATAATCTCTCCAACAAAAATCAACTAGTTCATATTAAAAGAGGGAGCTAAGCTAATACATTTTTGTAATTAAAAAAAAGGTAGTTTAAAAAAGATTAATATTTTTTGGAATCTGTTGGGAGAATGATTTCACACAAGTCAATACAAAATATATGAAAAGAGTTTTATCTCAACTTGCGCAAACGTGATTCTAGGCCCGTTTATGAACGCGGTAGAGAAGTACTTTAAGTAACCCGAGGTAAATATGTGAAGGCGATTCCAAATATGCACTAAACACATTACATATAAGTTGAGATAAAATTCATTTCATATACTTACTTCAACTTACGTAAAATCACCCTTTCAACGGAACCCAAAAAAGGTACATTAAATAGATACTATGTCTATACTATACCAACGAATATACCCTTCTTTGTCGTCGGTTCAAATGAATACTCCTCTCACCTTTTTGCCTTATCCATTAGCTTTCACCATATTAGTTAAGCCGAGAAAAATGACCGCAATCTAAATTTCTGAGGTCATAATCGTGATTTCACTTACATCCTCCATAACAGCTCTTTATTTATTTGGTTTCTTTCTCCAATGAGCTCGCCTTCTATCGTCTTTTTGGATTCTGCAAGAGAAGCCTTTTTCCCTTCTTACTCTTCCGATTCTTTTATTTTTCTTCCCTTCTCTTGTCGTCTCCTTTTGGATCGAAAGGCCATCATGGTTAATAAGCTCTAACGATTTTTTTGGTTGTGTTGAATTTCACGAAGACAAGGAAATACATAATTCAAAAGTTTGAGTTTCTTTTTAGAAGGAAAACAATAATTTATGCAATTAAACAAGGTGTTGGGAACTAGAAGGATCGTTTAAATTTAGCTTAATTTGAAGCGAATTCGATTGTTTTTTATCAATTGGGTTTTGAATTTTGAGGAAGGCAATTCTAGAAGAAGGAGAATTTTCGGGTCGATTGTCTTGGACGTGTGTGAGGGCGGCTTTTGTTGCGTGCGTTTGGGGGTGAAATGTTTTTGGTCGTGGTTGTTGTTTGACGGTGCCGTTTAACTGTGGTCGGTGGAGTGAAACGACTCCGTTAGCGGCGGACGGATGGATTGCAGGGTTGTGGCCGCCGCGAATTTATGGAGTCGTGTGGGCGTTGGTGGGTTGAATCAGATCGGAGGTGGGTTCAGCCATGAGAGCGAACACGATTTGGCGATGATGGTCAGTGACTTCTTGGAGAATGGTAGCAGTGGCGCAGAGTCTTGGTGTAGCAGTGATAGCGATTCTGGCCTCTCTGATTTTGCTCAACTTGCAGAAAAAATCAAGGTAAAACTCATCATTACTTTAAGAGGAAATTTTTTTAGTGTTCTTGTTGGTGGCAGAAGAAATATTTTCTTCTTGAAGCTTTTGAATCTGAAATATATGCCCATGTGCTTAAAGGAATATATTGGCACTCTTAACCAAAGATCAACTTAGTTGGCAAGATCACCCTGGAAGACAAATTATTGATCGTTATATATGATATTTGTATAGATTTATTAAAACATAATCGTTGTTCGCCGGTGACCACCCTTGGCTTATTTATGTATTCTTGTATGTTGTTTGCTATCATAGCTTGAATATGTTGCCTATTTAAAGAGACTAGTTATTGCAGGAATTGAACATAGAAAATTTGACAACGTGAAGAGATTTAGACTGATTTGCTCCATCCTTTCACATTATATGTTTGAAACTTCACTCAGTTTGCTATATAGGATATCGCCTATATAATATGCCTTCCCTAATTCAAAATAATGTTGGTAGAATTTAAGAGTCTAGTTCTTAATTTCCATTAACAATCTGTTTACTTTGCTTCACTAGGTTGACATATTTCAGGAGACAAAATATTGAACATAGAAGATATTTAATATATCTTCATTGTAATACATTGGTAGGCTTTTTTATGTTGGGGAAAACATCATAGTGTATATAAATGGACATTTCAATAGGCACTTTTCCCTTGGCACGCATAAGAGGGGGTCAACAGAGACAAATCAAGCTTTTTTTTCCAACGAAGAAATTTGTCAGAGCTTAAAAGTTATTCTCGACCTATATTTTCTTGTCCATTTGTAGCTATAGGCTGACAATTGGTACGAATATATAAAATCTGGCTCATTGAATATGTTGCATCTTGGTTTCCATTATCATATGTCTGTCTGTTTTTGTTTTAGTGGATAGTGGGATAAGGATTGTCTGTTCAGTCCATGTGCTTAAACATGTGTATCAAGTTCCTAGTTTGTTTGTTGTCTTCGCTTCTGTCAGATTCTGGGGGGTTGGGGCTCTTTTGATTTTTGCAGACGGTTTCTTATATATTAGCTCTCAATGTCCATTGTTTCAAGTTCCAATCCATTATTTTTCCGGATTTACTTCTGGACATAAACAGGTGACATAAAGTACATCATGTTCAAATGCATGATTTTTCTGGCTTGCCTGTGTGTGGTGTTCAGGATTATAGCAAGTGTCTTCAAAACTACTTGGTTTATGTTTTAACACACGTGTCAAATGCCTTCCCCCGTTTTTTTTTTTTTAATTTTAAATTTCACTAGGCAACTATGCCAGATACCCTCCTACTGTTTCCCCCTGCTTTTCTTTTTCTTTCTTTTTTCTTTTTAAATTTTAAATTTCTTTTGGCAACTATATACCCCATATATCCATCCTTATATTGTTTTTGAGTGTAAGTATGAGCGGTGATGGGTTTAAACTTGCATTTCTGTTCCCCTTTCCTGTATAAACTCATGTTAGGTTCTTGTGAAGAACAGAAATAGGATCCAGGGAAGGAAAAGCTTTTTGACAATATCACTGATTGTCTGTTATCTCTCATGGCACAGATCTGTAAACTTTCAGCGGTTCAGTATGAGAGTGACTTGCTATCAGTGGTTCATTCTCTTATATTGTCAATGAATGAGACCAACCTTCGATCTATCAATTCTATTCCATGTTATGCCAGCTGTATCAGGTTCTATCTAGTGAAGCTACTGAGACTTTCTGGCTACGATGCTGGTGTTTGTACATCCAAATGGCAAGCTAGTGGCAAGGTTCCCGGAGGTATGTGATCTAACAATGTTATGATATCTTGTGGATCTTGATTTTACTTTTTCCTGGTCTACTGAACATCCATAATCAATTGCTTTTGACCGTTGGCATTCTCTTGCTTGTGCTTCCAGCTAATGTTTTATCTTTTCAACTGTTACACAGGTGACAATGAATACATTGACGTGGTTGATGATAATTTTGGAACCTCTGATCGTTTGATTATTGATATTGACTTCCGGAGCCACTTTGAAATAGCTAGAGCTGTTGATTCATATGAAAGGATATTAAATTCACTTCCAGTTGTTTACGTGGGTTCCTTCTCCAGACTGAAACAATTTCTTGGAATAATGGTGGATGCTGCTAGATCTTCATTGAAGCAGAATTCTATGCCTCTTCCACCTTGGAGATCATTAGCATATTTGCTGGCCAAGTGGCAATCACCTTACCAAAGATACATACGTTTAGAAGACAATATCATGATCAATGGTAATAAAAATTCGTTCAACCACAAGCAGTGCTGTGGACTTTTGAGGAAGCTGCAGTCTTCTCTTAGGTCAGAAATGGAAGCAGAGCGAATGTTGAAACCCAGAAACAATGAAAATAACTGGAGGATGATGAAGCCTGACAGATGGAGGCACTCCAAGTTCAGGCATTTTTGAGATGTACAGATTTTGGGCTTCGAGAGAGAGACTGAAGATTTTGCTGCGTTTTCTTCTTCTTCCCCACGATTTTTCCCCTCAGAAACCTAATAAGTGTGATTCACAAACAACACACTACAACAGGTTCATATAGGCTTCATAAGCTGCAATAAGCCATGCTATGGCGATAAAATTTTTGTTCAATACTTGTTGAGTCCTTCATTGTATTACTTTTGCTGCCCCCAGCGTATAGCTGTGGCGTTGCGTTTCTGGACTGCAGCTGAACCCAAATTCCATGTCCCGGGTCCGTCTGCATTATTCTTTCAGAGTTTGTAATGCTGATATTGTCCCATTGAATGTTCCTTGCCTTGTATTTTTGTGGTCGAGGAAATTTTGGTACCATATGCTATCTTCCTTGTCTTCCCTTTTTTTAACTCTATGCTTAACAGAGTTGCAGGCAATGTATTGACAAGTGATGATGTTTTTGTAGTCTTCTTGTGTTATGTTATTATTTGTATTTTATGTATTTTGGCATCATGATGGAATTAGAATTTCCTTATGAGTTGAAGCTGCTGGCAGTATTTAGAGCCCTAATTTATTGATTTTTCCCCTTGTCTTGCCGAATTTAGATCTCTAATTTGTTGAGTTGCTTTTATTTGATTTGACGGTTTGTTCCATCATTGCAGATTTCACTGGCTTTGATCCTAAAAACTTGTCAAGGTCATAACGCTTCACTCTTAAATTTTCTTTTCATATGCGCTTCTAAGTTGATCACTTCTTAAATTTAATATTACATACAGTGTCATACACCAAATTATAAAGGCTTCTCTTGTTTTGTAAAAATATAATGGACTTCTCTCTATTTTATAAATTACCAATTACAAATTAAAACCATCCTTTATTTTATATAATGTACCAATATAATGGGCTTGTTTGTTGGAGCGTTTGGAAAAGCAAAACGCACGTTTGACAGTGTTTTTTCGTAAAATAAGATAATCTCCTTTACATATTTATTTTAACTTACGTAAAAGTATTTCTCTATTGCATTCTTAAGGCACATTATATGCAAAATCAAATGATGAGATGTCATGACACTTATGAAGCTTTTTGGTACATCTTTCACATGATTATCAATTCTAAAGCGTAAATTATCAACCAGACTTGTAAATAGGTTACTGGTCAATGTAATGAAGTAGTAGTATTTTACTTTTATTTTCAGATATTCAAGATTTTTTTAGATTTATGCTAAATAAAGGTCTTGCCTTTAGGTATTACTAACGTTATTTCTCTTGGAAATTAACAAATTATGAGCATATGGACTAATAACTATAATTGAGAAAACTACAAGTATTTCTGAATTTGTATTACATTACATACATTTTGTTTCTATGTTAGAAAATTGTTTGGTAGCTCGATTTATTTCTAATTTCTGAATGTTTTAAGTTTTTTAAAAATGGAGTAAATGTTCATATAATTTTAGAAAAGTTCAAAAGAAACTTGTAAAATTTTTTAAATACTATTATTTTTATATATACCAAATACTAAAAAGTAAAACAGGTATTCAAATACTGTTTAGTTCAAATCACTATTGGTAGAGCTGCACATGGTAGTTTGAATCATTTCAAGTTTTCTGAATTTTATCTACATCCATAGCTGAATTTCTTATTATGAAATTTAAATTTGACTATTTCTTTGTTTGACGCAGTCAAACTTATAATGTTCAATCAGTGGCATTTAAAAAAGGAAAAAGAAAAGTGGATCGATGATTGAAGCACTTTTTTTAATTAATTTGTTTGACTATTCAACAAAGTTTTGTGTGCTTTTTCTTTATCCTTCCCAAAATGCTCTTATGAATATTTCCTAGAGTAGTCAAGCATGAATGAATCATAAATATTTTTAGAAGCTACTTTTAAAGTATTTTTTTTAGAAGCAATTTTGCTTATGTTGTTAACTCCCAAAAATCCGTCTAGTTAACATTTACCAAACACTATTAAATATTTTTTCAATAGCAATCAATATCCAAAAAAAAATTTTTGATGTATTTTTTTGTTTATAAGAAGATACATTAAATGTTATAACTAGAGTTGGAAATGCAAGTCTATCAATAAGTTGTGATCTGGCTCGCCTCAACTCGCGGGATAGATGGTACAGGTTGGAAAGCCGCATCCAACCAGAATATCAGAATGTCAACCCAAACCCGTCATCCAACCAGAATGCAAGCCAACTCATGTTATCCAAAGTCCACCCAATATGAAAACAGTGACACAACAAATCAATGTTTATTAAGCATATGGGAAAAAAGTCCTAAAAGCAAATACATCACGTTCAAATTTCAAAGAAGCCATGACAGCACATGACAGACAACTCACCACAAAGGCTGCATACATATAATATATATATATATATAAAGATCAACATGATCTATCATGAAGAAGGAGGAGGAACAATGACTTGTTCAACAAAAGCATGGAAGTGAGGATCACTGAGCCAGAGAGTTGCAAGATGAACATGAGAAGTGGAGAGCCTATGAACTGATTCAACTTCCCATAGCATAGCTTCTGCTTTCTCTGCACTCAGAATGCAATCCAAAGGCTTGTCTCCATCTTCTGCTCCAAACCTGGCCTTGTCCCATTGCTTACACAGCATGTGAGTCAGATAATGCAGAGGCTGTCCGTACGAGTTCTCTAGTGTTTTGGCCAATCCCTGCCAGTTCACTACCACTAGATTTGAGAGACGAGCTCTTGGAATTGCACTCCTCTTCATGCTCTTCTGGTATTCTCTTGCCTTCTCTAATATTGCTACTGCATCTTCACACGCAAAGATGACATTATTGAAACTGTACAGGCGTGTGAGTCAATAGAGGGAAGAAATCTGATATTGGATAAACCCAGGTTGAGGAAGACATATAAAAGACTAGCCAACAAATGATAGTTGAGTTTGTAAGAATTAGGTTAATAAACCTTCTGCCGATTTGAAGATACACTTTATCGGTGATTTATGAGTATCTCTGTTAATGCTTTGAATACATATATATGTACTTCGATTTTGATAAGCTTCAAGATTCAACTCACCCAATCTTTTAATATATTGAATAAAAATGTGAAAAACTCTTGATCTTATTGTCTTGTTTTGGGCCAAAATATTCTATTAAGTTTATTTGTATACTTCCTCTCAAAAAATTGTATCTTATATGATTTAGGATTACTTTGATTTATTTTAATTTTGAATCGAGTACCTATAATTTATTTTATTCAATCAAACAAAATTGTTTAACAGTTAAACTTAATGCTTTTAACAGATATGAAAACACTGCACCGTTTTTACACTTCCGTGGCAACATCGCCTCTCAAAAAAATTTCTAAGTATCCAATGCAACTTCGTGGATACTTTCGGAGCAAAATTACCCTTTAACCCAAATTTTAACGAATTAAAGATAAGGTGTAAGATAAAAAAAGGGTAATAAAAATCAATTAAAAATTTTGAAACACACTTCTTTGTTATTTTTTTTTAAATCCAACTCAAAAATTTAGATAAACTGTAAACAACATATCGACAAATTTTCCCTAGGATTATTAAGCTATCAAGCATGTAACATTATTGACTAATTCACATCTAAGTATTATTGAGCCTTAATTAAACAAAGAGTAGTTGTCATGAGTCTCACATTGGAGAACATTACAAGTACTGAAATACGATTTATAAATTTAATAAATTTTCACTCCCAATAAATTAGTTTTTTTTTTGGGATTAAGTTCTCCTTTTTTACTTATAGAGTACAACATTTTACAAGAAAGTTGGGAATGTTCATTTTATTCCTCTTTGTTTTTCTATTATGAGATCCATTTATGGTGAGGATCCTATTTAAATATTCAAATACTTTGTCTTTCTTTTCAAAATCAACGACAAATTAAAATTTTAAAAATAAAATATGTTGATCCTCTTCCTTTGAGTAACTAGCTAGAAGGAGTTAATGAAAAGGCAATTTTGAATGGACTCACATGGTCATAGACCCCAAAGCCTTATATCATACATATGACATTTTGTAATAGCAAACCTTAAATATTAAAAATAAAGTAAAGTGAAACATCAAAAGCATTTTTTAATTTTAAAAATAAATATATGGATATCTAACAATATTCCTGAAACTCAAATTGATCATTGAAATAGTAAGTGGTTCAACTAAAGTTGAATTAAGATCAACCCAGTAATGATGTAATTTAAAAATATGTACAAAAATATTTGTATATAATCTTAAAAGCATAGTTTTTAATAAAAATTCAACAATCCACAAGTAAATAGAAAATTCATGTGTAACCATATATAATCCAACAAAATTAAGTTATTAAAATACAAAAAAAAACTACAAGTTCAAATACTAAAATATACATTTATTGAAAGAGACGAGTCATTTATGCTCTAAGTTTTAAAAGAGGAGACCTTTTGTCAAATAAAAAGGACATTGTTTGGAAATCATCCTTAAGCCGTTTGGTAAAAGGAATTTGGATGAGACGGAAGAAAAAAATTTTTATATGAATTTAAAAAAATTGAAGAAATGTGGTTATAAAATTTTAAGGGTCAAAGGATAAATTTGCCTTAGAAGTATCCACAGAGTTATATTGGATGCCCAAAATTTTTTAAGGGATGATATTATCCCAAAAATGTAGAAAATGGTGCAATGTCACCCTAACTCTAACCGATACAAATGGTTAACTAAAGTTTTATTCAATCAAACAAAATTATTTAACAGTCAAACTTAATACTTTTAATGGATATAGAAACACTGCATCGTTTTTACATTTCCGTCGCAACATTGCCCCTAAAAAAATTCCTGACATCCAATGCAAGTCTGTGTATACTTTTGTGATAAATTTACTCTTTAACCCAAATTTTAACAAAGATAATGTGTAAGATAAAAAAAAGTAGTAAAAATCAATTAACATATGTACAATGCAATTATCGCATAGATCCCAAAGACTTGTATCATTATATCATATAAATGACATTTTGTAACTGCAAGCCTTAAATTTTTAAGATACAAATAATTTTGTATATTATTCGTTATTTAAAATCCTTAAATCCAACTCATCAAAATTTTTAAATATTAAAAATAAAGTAACCCAGTAATGATTAAAATGATGTAATTTAAAATATGTACAAAAATATTTGTATATAATCCTAAAAACATAATTTTTAATAAAAATCCAACAATCCACAAGTAGATAGAAAATTCATGTATAACCATATATAATCTAGTTATTAAAGTATGAAGAACGAAAAAGTCAAATACTAAAAGATACATTTATTGAAAAGGACGAGTCATTTATGCTCTAAGTTTTAAAAGAGGAGACCTCTTGTCAAATAAAAAAAAAAGTATGATGAATTACTCCACTATCCTTTTAACTTAAAATCCAACAATCCACAAGTAGATAGAAAATTCATGTATAACCATATATAATCTAGTTATTAAAGTATGAAGAACGACAAATTCAAATACTAAAAGATACATTTATTGAAAAGGACGAGTCATTTATGCTCTAAGTTTTAAAAGAGGAGACCTCTTGTCAAATAAAAAAAAGTATAATGAATTACTCCACTATTTTTTAACTTACAATACAAAAAAATGGTATTTAGTAGCGGTAAATTAGTAGCGGTTCCAAAAACCGCTACTAAATAATGAGTTTGGTAGCGATTTTCGGACAAAGCGTTACTAATAGGCGACGGCAATATAATTGTGCAATTTGTAGCGGTTCAATGAACAATTAGCAGCGGTTTCATTAAATACAAACCGTTGCAGAAGTGAAAGGTCGAAATTAGCCGCGGTTACTGTCGCGGTTAGATAAACCGCTACTGATTTGCATCGGAATTTGTAGCGGTTGTTTCAATAATAACCGCTGCTAAAATCAAAAGTCTGTAAATTAGTAGCGGTTTAGACAAACTGCTGTTAAATATCGACATTTCCCGAGAATTTGCCCTAGTTTTGCAATGGTTATAGTAGCGGTTTCCTTTAAACCGCTGCTAATTTAGCGTTTATAAATAACCCCCTCCCACTCTTTTCTCACTTTCGACCTTACAAAGCGTCACATCACAGGTTAGTTTAAAGTTTTTTTATGTTTTTAATTTTAATTTAATGTTTTATAATTTTATTTTTTAATTTTAATTTAATGTTTTATAGTTTTATTTTTTAATCTAACCGCGACAGTTTTACTGTCGCGGTTAGATAAACCGCTACTGATTTGCATCGGAATTTGTAGCGGTTGTTTCAATAATAACCGCTGCTAAAACCAAAAGTCTGTAAATTAGTAGCAGTTTAGACAAACTACTGTTAAATATCGACATTTCCCGAGAATTTGCCCTAGTTTTGCAATGGTTATAGTAGCGATTTCTTTTAAACCGCTGCTAATTTAGCGTATATAAATAACCCCCTCCCCCTCTTTTCTCACTTTCGACCTTACAAAGCGTCACATCAGAGGTTAGTTTAAAGTTTTTTTATGTTTTTAATTTTAATTTAATGTTTTATAATTTTATTTTTTAATTTTAATTTAATGTTTTATAGTTTTATTTTTTAATCTAACCGCGACAGTTTTACTGTCGCGGTTAGATAAACCGCTACTGATTTGCATCGGAATTTGTAGCGGTTGTTTCAATAATAACCGCTGCTAAAACCAAAAGTCTGTAAATTAGTAGCGGTTTAGACAAACTACTGCTAAATATCGACATTTCCCGAGAATTTGCCCTAGTTTTGCAATGGTTATAGTAGCGGTTTCTTTTAAACCGCTGCTAATTTAGCGTATATAAATAACCCCCTCCCCCTCTTTTCTCACTTTCGACCTTACAAAGCGTCACATCAGAGGTTAGTTTAAAGTTTTTTTATGTTTTTAATTTTAATTTAATGTTTTATAATTTTATTTTTTAATTTTAATTTAATGTTTTATAGTTTTATTTTTTAAATCGTTAATTTTAATTTAATGTTTTATAGTTTACATTTTTTTTCAGATGGTTGATCAGGATCAGAGCAGAAGGCATGGGAAGGAGGAGCCTATGTTCCCCGACGTCGGTGATGGTCAGGGGGAGGGAGATGGTCAGGGGGAGCGTGACGTTATGCTTAACGTCGATGATTTTGAGCTGGGCAATATCAGCGTCTCAGTCGAAGAGGCTGAGAGGTTTGAGGACGATGAGATAGAGAAGGAGCAAGGTTTTTGGCGCCCGTTTGCTAGTCGATCGACAGGGTTTGAGGTCAGCATTCGAGGTAAGTAAACAATTAATTCATTATTTAATTAAAATATTGTATTTAAATTGTTTATTAATTAATATGATTTAGATAATTTTCTTAGTAACTTTAAATATTTAATTTATGTAATTTGTCACATTTTATTTAGTTAAATTTTTATTAATAGATGATTATTTTTAGAAATAAATGTATAAATTCAATTTGCAGATTTGACAGGGGCGACCGTTACGAGGAAGCTCACACTAAGGGATGTACACCAACTCCCTAGTGATCAGAGGGTGGTCGTGGACTGG